>APFE030485183.1:121292-171863 GCA_000404065.3 Pinus taeda
TTTTCAAAATTTTAATTTAATTATCAATATCTATTACGTGAATGGTAGAGATTTAACTTTTATGTAATATTTTATAATATTTTTAGTAGTGATGAGATTGATATCAAAAGTAGTTATGATCTTTCTACTTATTAATCAAAAATGTCATATGAAATAAGTTATAGTTTTTTGGACATGTGGTATTGGTAAGATATTTTTGGGTTATAGTATTATAATAATCCATATTACACTAATCTCATAATTAAGTGAATGAATCTCTAATAAAGTTATTTTTATAAATACTATTTAAATTTGAAAAATATTTAATAATATTTCTTAACTGATACCATTATATTTATAAATATTAATTTATACTTTTTAATATGGTATGCATTAACTTTATTTTTTGCAATAATATTTATATACATACCATATATGCCAAAACTTTCTCTCCAAATAATATTGACAAAAATGTTTATATAACATTACATAATGCATAATTATTGTGGCATAGCATACCTAAAAATAGTAACAATTTTAATATTAATTTCTATTAATATGAATTGAATTTTTTTATAATTTTATTTTTAATACAGTTAAAATAATTTATTATTATTTGTATTAAAATTATATATATATAAAGATTTTAATATTAAAATTTACGCTTATTTGCACAGTTAAGAGATGAATTACAAATGCCACTTATCGTTTTCTAATTTTTAATTAGCTTTGACTAATTGTATTTACAAAAAATTAAGAGATTAATTTTTCCCTAATAAGAAAAGCTAGGGAAAAGTTCCAAAACTAAGGTTTTTTATTTGTATGCCTACTACTTCATGATAGCAAAAGTAAATTGGAACAAATTTATTGCACAAGAAAATGAAAAAAGAGAACATTTCTATAGATTGCTAGAAGATTGCTTATAGCTTGGCTCACGGGAGTCTAGGCTAGAGTTCTTTCGACTATGATCTTTCTTGCTTCTTGTTGCCAGTGGGGAGGAGTGTTCCTTTTTAAGCATATTTGAATAGGAAGGGGGAGAAGAGGAGGTCATCCTCTCAACCACCTTACGAGGTTCTTCATCTTTTAATACAAGAGAGACACTTTCGGAAAGCTTTCATATTTCCATATTTTTAATTAAAGGGTCCTTATTTGATTCTTCTTCATCAGTTAAATCAAGAGGGGGCCTTTGGAATGGGTTTATTAGACTGATGCAATTGGGCCTCAAGATTATCACGTTCATACTATGAATTTTCTCCTTCTAACTCAAGCAAATTCAGAACTTCAATGTTATTTTTAGAACAGGGTTGTTGTTGAGATTCAACCTTATATAGTTATCACTTCTTGTTTCCATGGTTCTTGTGTTTCCTTTTCACTGGAGTGAATCCTATCTTTCGCCTCTTTTTTGAAGGTGATGGGTTAGAGGAGCTTCACGAAAATGAAGCTTTTCGACAACATTTTGTAAAGTGTCCATACTCATGACACAATTACATTTAAAAAGAATTTGTTCATATTCCAAAGTCTCGAGATGAGACCATCCATCTAGATTTACTAGAATCTCCTTACAAGTCCTTTTGAGAAATCCATTTCCACACAAATTATGGCACACAAAAAATTGTTCCCATGTTTCATATCACTAGAAATAAATTTGCTTAAATTATCTCCTATAGCCATAAAAATGCTTTCACCCAAGCAAAGAAGATGGATGAATGGAAATATGATCCACACAAGTGCAGATGAAATTGTAAATAATCCATGGAAGAAAAGAAAAAAACATGTTTATTTGTCCATATTATTAAGAGAATACAACAACATTTAATTCAGTATAAGCAAATAAATACATATAGATACATCTACAACCCATTTCTCAAACAATCTTCCTTTACCAATATATATATAGATAAATATGAATGAAATCATGGAACACTACAAACCAATTCTTGTAAATATAGTACTTAAGGAGGCCTACGACCATTAAACTTATACATATAGAATGGTAGTTTGCAGAAGCATTAAAGAAACTAGAAACAAATTGAGATGCTCATTTTGACATCCATTGGATGAGATCCTAAGAAGAAGTCTCAAATTAGAATTAAAGTCTTTTCAGTCCAATATAAAATAAAAGAATAAAAAAATAGCTCTATTGGGTAGAATGTCCATAGAGAGCATATCCTGTAGAACTCACCAGACCATTTTGGAAGCAACACATAAACAAAAAAGAACCAATCAAACCCAGAAGCACAGGCAAGATCTCAACAATGCTCCTACCAAACAGGGTCAGTCGTGGCACTTGGTACTTTGTAGCTAGAAAGCGGCAAAAGTATACCAACCTATGTAATTAGATGGCTTGTTAGTTGTTGATGACGCAAAACCTTTATGGAACAAGACTCGAAACGAATGGCTGAAAGTGTACCTACCCAAAAGCAGCATGGAAATCACTTTCTAAGTGCATAGCCAACAACCATACCAAAATACTCTAGTAAAGGGGACTCTGAGTTTCTAGAAAACTTGCAAGTAATATTACCTTATGCATTGTAGTTGGAGGTCATTGCTCCCATACTCTCGTGTTGCAATAGAAATGAAGATTAGATCTCGAGGAAATAATATCATATATGGTCAACACTAAATGTAATTAAAAGTTAAGAGTAGAAATTTATGTAATTAAAAGAGAATGAATAGTGAAGTGTTGACCCCACAACTATAACCCTGATTGGCATATATGTTATGTAGAGAGGGAAGAAGTGATAGTATTCCACCATAAAGGTTTTCTTCTCTTGGTGTACAAGGGAACAATAAATCAAGGGTAAATTAGTGTCAGTGTACGTGGAATGGGTGCAGCATTGGTAATCCATTGCAAAACCCATCATAAACTCACGACCCTCCATTGCTTTAAATGGGAAACTGAGTACAGAAGATCCCACACCCCGCACAGAATATATATAAAAGAAAAGTGTAAATGGTGATTTGAATCAGATCATAATAATTTTCTGAAAGAAAAACAAGGGAGGCAAAAAAAATCCCTACTCTATGATTTCAAGGAGAGAATCTAGGGTTCAACTTACCTAAATGATTGGGGTTGCAGTTGCATGCTTTAGTGGTAACCCAAACATAAGACACTGAGTGAAAGGAAATTACCTTTTATGAGCACTCCACCTTAACTTGATGGTTGGCGCCTACATAGTTATACATAAAACCTTTAACGAAATGTACTAAGTAAACCCTAGTGGAAGCAAGAGGCACTTGATAAATACATAACCATGAGAAAATGTTACCTGGATGGAAATGAAATGGGTTGGCTATCACAGCCAATCTAGATTTTTTCTGCCACCCTTCACTTTGTTGAAACCATAAATACAAGACGTCAAGCAAAACCTACCCTAGAAGCAAAACCACCACAAGAGTAAATATGGACTGGAGATGGAATTATTTAATAGAAAAGGAGAAATGTTCACGAATGCATGGCCTCTGCTAAGTTTTCCCGAGTGTAGCAAGGTGAAGGATAGAGCAGAGGTGAACGTGTCAAGTGACAAGGGAGAAGGGATGAGAAATGCATGTAGGGTTTGAGGGGTGAAACTCCACCATCTGATTTCATCACTCCATCCTCACGGTGAACTTACCCCAAGGTCTGTGTCATCACGTGAATTACACATGGAACCGTTGAGTTTGAATGAGGTGATTAGTTCTCCACTCTATTGGACATATTCACAATTGTAAATATGGACATTTTGTTATACCAAGGTAGGTAAAGGGGAATAGATTATATCTCCAAGTTTGAAATAACTATTATACCAATAACCATAAAATAGTGCCAAACCCTTTTTGAAGCTCCCACTACTATGGATGCATAGGTAGAATAACAAGGTGGGATGAAACACGCCATGGGGTTAAGGAACCTAGGGCACTAACTGTCAACTAGGGAATACTCTTTCATAAGAATTAATTTATAAAATAACTCAAAGGTATGGAAGCATAGGTTCCCACTATAGTGGGAAGGGCAGTGGATCCATTGTTGCCACGTAATCTTGAAACTATAGATCATAGAAGAAATATACGTATAATAATAATATGTGGACAAATATAGTGGACTCCAGAATAACATAAGAACCAAACACTATTAATTTTGAGGCATCAGTTATGGAACTAATCTGAGTGACAACGTATAAAATGGAAAAAAACAAAAATTGGGGTGTGTGACATCACATAAAATTCATTTCATACTTTTCTTGAATCTACTCCCCTAGTGTTAACATCCTTCCTACAGTAATAACAACAATAAAAAACATAGTCATAGTAGCCATAATTTCTAAACCCACAATTACTATTTTCCCATTCTTAGAATCTTTCTTTTCTTTCTATAAAAAATAGAACCCTTACCTACACAGCATTGCCTTCCATAGCATCCTACAAGATTATTTATCAGATTACATAGAAAACTCATATGCTTTCAAAATAAGACTCTCTTGTTGTAGTTTAAGTTAAAGTATTTCTAAATCTCAAAAGAAATTCATGATTAACGATCATTGTATAGTCCTCTGATCATATTCTTAGTATATTTATGTAAAAATAAAAAACAATGAATAAATTTTCCATATGCTTATCTAATATTTATTGTGGGAATGTGATGAGAGCTATCTTGGTCCACTTAACCTTAAGTAGTTTCTTTCTTTTATCAACAAGCTAACCCGGAGCTATTCTCCTTGCTATCAAAGAAAGAGTCTAAGGAATTTCTCAATTTCTCTCAAGAAACTAGATTCTCTTGAATCTCTAAGTAGCATTCTGTTTATTTCTTGATGTTCCAACTAGTCTTTCTCTCCCACTAATTTTATTCAGGAACCATTGGATTTCTCTCCCATGGTATTCCCAAGCAAAGCTAGTTCCCTTACCATTTATCTCTAGCTAGGACATATATTTTTGGTCTCCTTATTTTTTATTGTTTTGAATAAGTCAAATGGAGAAAATTTCCTCTTTTTTTTCTACCCTCCTCTTTGGGCATAATTGTTTCCTTGAAAGTTAGGAGTTAAGTTTATCTGATACATCTTGACACATTGAAAATACAATTTTTCTCTTTATCTTTTTATATAACTACATATCCATGCAAAAAACGAATATTTATATAAAAAATATAAATAATTACATTAACAATTTCCAAACTTTTTTTACTTTCAATCATAAATAAAAAGATGAATATCAAATGAGTCCTAAACACTTAATTCATAGTTAAGTAACAAGAGGTATCACACATGCCCAGGTGGATGATGAAGATGACATAGCATGCCAAGTGGGAACATGATATTGGTGCATAGGTACAAGTGGACTCGCACATGGCTAATGATATAGATGATGACAAGGAAAACGTAGTTTGCTAGCTGGTGGCATGTGGAAGATGATGGGTGCACTAACATGTGGAAGATGATGTGGCAGTATGGTAGGGTGCCACATCGCATGCGAATTTAGCATGATAGGGTGGCTAAATAGGCCATATTTGAATGACACATGGCACCACTTAGAAGTTCCCTATAGCATGATGATTTCATGATTGTGCCAATGCTCATTTATCCATGGAGGATTAAGCCCTCGATCATATAAAATCATCACGTTGGGAAGAAGGTCAAGCCCCATCCCTTCGGACTACCCCAATGACAACGTAGGCATAAAGCACGATTATGTTTCACAATCATATGGGCGTCAGCGCCAAGTTTAAACCCCAAGTTATGTTCCGCCTAATGGCGTGAGGTTTCAATATCACATGTATAAATACATGGGCGATGGAGTGGTATGATCAATCAGATTTCACAACAAGCATTTGTATGACATATTGGTTAGTGAAGGGTATTGCAGTTTATGGGCTGTAGTTGGTTGCGTGGTTGAATCTGGTAGTGGTATTTGAAACGTTATTTGTCTATGATGTGGCGATATTATATATGTTATTCAAAGGGAATTGAAAGCAAAACATTGTAACGGAGGTGGTGTCGATGTTTTTCGCATGGCAGGTGGTCACAAATATTTTGTGTGCATATTGCAATGAGTGATACTTTGCAGTGAAGTCGGTGATGGGCTTGTTCGTTGTGTAGGTTGTCTCGGGTTTCAGGATAATGCCTATTGAGGCTTTATAACAAACTTCATGGTATGGTGTTTTGTACCCTTCTAGACATATGTAGATAAATAACATATGGTGTTTTTTACCCTTCTAGACATATGCAGATAAATAACATTGGTAACCATTAAATTGGATATGGAGATAATAGCTCAAAAATTAAGCTTCCAAAGTGGATTTTGAGGTATATTAAAAATTAAGATTTTGTTTGATTTAAGTATTATAGATAAACAACATTGGAAACAATTAAAGTGGATTTTGTGGTATTATATTTTATTTGGTTTTAAGCATTTGATTGTTAGCTAAGAATAAATCAAAGTTCTCATGTTTGTTAGTTGAAACCTTAACAATCTATTTTGCTAGCCTTTCCTCTTCATCCTCTATCCATATAAGTAACCTAACAAAAAAATAAAACCCTCATTTACTTCATCATATATCTCATATAAATTATAAAATATACATATCACATACATCATAAAACTTAATTAAATTATATTCTTTAAATTAAAATTATTTATTATTATTAATTTTTCCCCCAAGGAAAAATCGTAGTTTCCATTTATTATGTTGAAAATTACAAATTGTAGATGTTTAAAGAAGCATATGTTGTAAGTTTTGGTGTTCCACATTCATATGTTCTTGTACAAAAAACCCCATAGGGTGATCTAGTGATAATTACACAATTACATGTGAAAAATAGATATATACATAAAATTTTACTCGATAAAAAATCATTATCAGCAACTCAAAAAAAACCCATGAAATCAAGCCCTGTCAGGCCCCTGTATCCTCTAATCAATGTATGGGTGGTGGTAGTAGTGATAGAAGTCTAATCCCCTTTGTTCCTGTATCATCCATTGGCCCCTAAGCTAGATCATGGCCTCCTTAAATAACTGATCGGAAATCTTATTGTGCTCCTTGTAGATGTGATGAAAATAGATGGAGTCAAAGTGGGATTTCAAAAGCAGTGCATCATCCAATATGTTCCTAAGTGTGTGTGCATGACAAATAGATGTACTGTTGAACCAATTTATAATGATCTTAGAGTCACCATATATTTTTATATGTCAACACTCCTTTTCTAAAGAAAAATGCAAAAGATGTCTGAGTGTGATCAATTATGCAAAGGTGTTAGTACCATTGCCCAATCCCATCTGAATTTTAAAAAAATGGTTATCTGATAGATGTAATAGGGCCCCTCCCCCACAGCCATGCACCTAGGTAGATCCATTAAAATAGGCTTGTGGTAGGTTCCTCTCAATGGCTTTAGGAACGATGGTTTGCTCAAGTGCAGGTCAATCATCATCGGGTACGATAGAGTATAGGGATAAAACATGTGCAGAAGCCTCAGTTCAATGAGTTTCAATATCTTTGAAAATGGATTGGTTATGAATCAGCCAAATAGACCAGCAAACCAAAAGGGGTAGATTCCTAACTTTAGGAGGATGGGTAGAGGTCCACCATTCTTGTTAGGCCTCTAAGATGGAGATCCCCTGCCATCGAGAAGATATAGAGAGGGAGGTGACAATCTGCATCCAAAAATCCAAAATGGAGGGGTAGTGAAAGAAGAGATGGTCAATAGTCTCAAAATCTTGTCGGCAAAGAACGCACTAGGTAGGGTCATGGAAATATCGCTTCTTTAATTTTTCTCCTGTAGGATCTTTGTAGAGAAGGACAATCCACATGAAAAGTCTAGTTCATTGCAGGGCCTTCAATTTCCATAAAAAGGTCCACCACCAGTCCATAATTGGTGACTTATGTGTTGCATAAATAATAGTATAGCCATCCTTGGGTGCATAATTACCATGCTTGGCATGTACCCAAATGAGTTCATCTTCACCCTCGGTTAACCTAACGTGTAATTCATTAAGAGCATTAGTGTATCTAAGCCAATCTCGTTGCCAGTTGTCAAGAATGCCAAGTTGAAAAGCAGATTTCCACGCCTAAGAAAATATGTTAGAATTATTGGGATCTATGATTTGATCAAGATATGTAAAATGAGCATTAGTTAAGTAATGAATGAGATGAGGAGAGAGCTTGTAAGCATTACCGCATCGAGACCATGGATTCATATCAACACGAACTAAGGAGCCAAACCTTATTCTCCAAGTGAGTCCATCACATATGTAAGATGTGGAATTTAAGACACCACACCAAATGAGTGAAATGCTTGATGGGTTTCAAGTGGGGAGTCTGACCCAATTTAGTGCGTGAAGGTGCCAGATATATTTTTGATAAGTCCATAAGCTTTTTTCAATGAGGATTTTTCATCCCATCTTGGTACCAAGTTCTTTAGAGAAAGATTCAAGGTTACATATATTTAAAAAATTATGTAATAAAATTCTTAATTAATAGATATTAAGTGATTCTTAATTTAAATAAATATCATAAATTATTGACAAAAATTGAAGAGAACAAAATATGGAGCAAAGGACTTGTCGTGCTTGCTCTTCTCAATATTACAAATCACTTAAATAAGGTTGCATTGGAAACATCAGTCATAAATGACTAGAGTTAAACTCGACTAAATTGGACTTAACTGAAACTAAACTCGGACACTTGGAGGACGGTTTTGACACCTAACATGTGGTTGGCATTAGATTCTCCAACACTCCCCCTTAATTATAACCACATAAAAAATTCAATTAAGATACTTGTTGGTTTATGTCTCAGCTATGTTTACAATTTAAAAATTGACCTCAACTTTTCTTCTTCTCTTTTTCCAAATCTTATAGCCTCTAAATTGTTTTAACTTCTTCTCTTTGTTGTATCCTTCAAACCTCAATTTCTTCATTTGTTGGGGCATGTCTTCCATTTATCTAGGTTGTCTAAGAATATCCTAGACTTCTTCAAAAAATGATTTGTATGTGGGTTGCTGCCACATATTATCTTCTATAGTCTTCTTTTCATCATCAATCTGCTGCAACATAAGATTATAATAAAATAATAATTTTTCACGACTCGAATAACTAAAAATTTCATTAATTTGTTCAAAATCCAATCTTTCTTCAAAGATCATTTAGGTAGATTCTAGGCAGACTTTATCTAGACATGGTGTTGCAAGCCATGATTCAAGAAAATTTAATTCTTCTTCATAATCATTTTGTGTACCTACACACTAGAAATCAATGGTAAGTTTAAAAATATCTACATAACCACATTGGTTCTGTTCCTTCTGCTCTGCAATGAGAGCTTCCTTCTGTTGTACTTCCTACTCAACTACTACTTCTACATATGTATTTGCTTTATCTTTCTAGGCTTCCTCCTTTGCCTCTTCTTCTATTTTTGTGCTAACCCGTGCCACTACAAATAGGTTGTCTTCAACTATCTCACCAAATAATATTATGTCAATATGATGTTTCTATTGCATCACCCGCAAACATTCATCATTTGCAACAATTATTCATTAAAACCTACATCAAAAATATTAATTGATGTATTCATCATATAGAATTAACTGCTACAATGGCAGTTTCATTGTCCTCAACAAGCTTTTTTGCTAGTTTTACCAAATCTTCATCAGAAAGCTCTATTGTTGGTTTTACCAAATCTTCATCAGCAAGCTCCATTGTTGGATTCATCAAATTTTCATCCACCTGTGGCTATGTGCAGTGGGGTTCACGAGAATCTATGTGCTCATTCTCTCTTTCTTCTGTGACTTCTTCACAAACATCATCCACATGTGACTCAGCACATTGGGCTTCAACAATCCTTTCATCTCAATGTAGATCCATTGATGTAGATCCACCTTCATCTTCAACTTCATTGCTCCCCCTTGCACCAAAACGTCTCTTAAGGGTATCCCAAGCCTCCTTGGTTATCTTGGCTTCTGAAATCATGAGTATAATGTTGTCATCGCAGATTATTTTATGCATTTCAATGCAAAGGCATCCTTTTGCCTCTTCACTTCCAGATCTAGAAAGATCTCAAATATATTATGTTGTCACTTTAACCTTCTTAGCCTCTTGTATTTTCCCATTTGTTGAGTGTTGGCTTACTACGACTCAACAAGCAATACAAACTGTAGACATTGCATTTAACTGCAATAAAAATATTGTTGTTGCTTGGCTTCTTGAGTCTTTCCAACGAATCGCACTCTCAATCCGCTTAGTGCCTTGTGGACCTTTTTTTAAATATCACATGCTAACGCTATGTGGGATGAGCAGAGGCCATGTGATAACTCCTTTGTCAACATTGAAGGGCAGTGTTAGTGCTCTAACACACTGTTCATAACCACTAACGTGCTCTAATTTGAAAACAATGCAAGGAAACTCAATTTACGCGCTTTCTCCTCTGGCTCCTTAGTGTTAGTGAAGTTACTAACGCACTGGTTTAACACATGGAAAGCGTTAATCTCCAATAAAAAATCTTCAATCTGTTTCGCCTTCGCCTTGTTGTAGCTAGCTTCTTGGTTTTCTTGTTGCTTCTTCGCACGCTTCTTCAAACTTCTACCACTCTATCAAAGAGGCTTACACTAAACTTCGCTTCTCTCTCAAAGAGGCTTACACTTTCTCTTCGCTCACATCTCTTGCTCTCTCAAAGAGGTCTACGCTTTCTCTTCACTCACTTTTGCTGCTCTCTCAAAGAGGCTTACGCTTTCTCTTCACTTACATTGTTGCTCTCTCATGGAGTCTTTTGCAAACTCGTCTCTCTCTATTGCTCGCAAGGAGTCTTACACAAGGTGAGCTCTGATACCATGACGAAAATTGAAGAGAACAAAATGTGGAGCGAGGACTTGTTGTGCTTTCTCTTCTCAATATTACAAATCACTTAAATAAAATTACATTGGAAACATGAGTCGTAAATGACTGGAGTCAAACTCGACTAAACTAGACTTAACTGAAACTCAACTGGGACACTTGGAGGGACAGTTTTGACACCTAACTTGTGGTTGGGAATAGCTTCTCCAACAATTATCAATATCACATATCTAAAAACACCCATAGTTATTTTCATATGACATAATTATTTTCATATGATACTTGTTCCTATAATATTTTATTTTAATTAATTATTTTAATTAATTATAAAGATAAAAATAGATTTTTAACCTATAATTATATTAAAATTTTAAAAGCTTATTTTAAAATACAAAATTATATAAATAATTATGATAAATATTTAAAAATTTTAAGTAAAAAATTTGTTTAATCATTTAAATTAAATTTAAAAACAAAACAAAAAATTAAACCTTCAATTTTTACATCCTACCATCCATCCCTTGATTCTTAATATTTATCGGCACATAATTAAATTATTAAAATCCCACCATAACTTCCATTTTATTAACTTAATCTCACGGGATTTTTTTATGTAAACATTTACTATAAAAATTTAAACGTATGTCATATTGATTATAAATATCTTCATTGGCTATCTTATTCTAACGGACGTTTTTTTCACGATGAACCATAGTATTAACATATCATAAAACTTTATAGCGGCTAGGACGTTTTTTCACAAAACGTATTAACGCGCTAAAATCCAAAACTGCGAGTCTGAATAGATAGATTTGTGCCTTTAAATGCAATAGTCATCATTTTAAAATAATGTACCAATTCATATAATCTCCATCTGAAACACAAAACTAATCATTTTCAAATGATGTATCAATTCATAGAATATCCGTCCATTAAAATAAAGCCAAAAATGCAAAAAAATATTTCACCAAAATATATATATATCTGATTCTTATATCAGAATTACATATTAACTGCCGTGTGGAACTGTGATAAACAAGCGGCCCCTACATGATTAGGGCACCGGCCTAATTGTATTAATATAGAGTGTGTGCGGTAGCGCAGCGGGCTATTTCTATCAATATAGGGTATGGGCGGTACTTGGCTATCCTAATTGTGGGAATTCAACTGAGACAGCAATTACTGGATTCGGAGGCTTTGCAATGAAGAACCGTAATGAAGCGAAGGCTCGATTTCAGAGCAGGTCGGACCAAAATAACCTTCGGAAGCGGGTGGAGCCACGTCGAGCGGGTGGTCGTCGTCGTCATCGTCGTCGTCTCCGTCTCCACGGCGCCTCCAGGACAGCAGAGTCCATGGTATCTGTTCTCCGTGAGGAGCAACCTCTTCAACTTCAACATCTTCAAACACGGAACCCGAGAGCTCTGAAAATCTCGCTTGCGCCAATCCCTTTTCTTGGAGAGCTGCAGGTGCATTGACCGTCCGTGTTTTGCAGTATTTATACGAAGGAAATTTGGTAGCCATGCTGGATGTTACTGCCGATTCATCGCCAGTAAAATTAAGAGATTAATTTTTTCGTAAGGGAAAAGTTCCAAAACTAAGATTTTTGATTTGTATTCCTACTACTTCATGATAGTAGAAGAAAATTGGAACAAATTTATTGTACAAGAAAATGCAAAGGGAGAACATTTTTATAGATGGCTAGAAGATTTCTTATAGCTTGGCCTACTGGAGTCTTTTTTCGCCTATGATCTTTCTTGTTACTGGTGGGGAAAACTGTTCCTTTCTAAGCATATTTGAATAGAAAGGGGTAGAAGAGGAGGACGCCCTCTCAACCACCTTACCAGCATCTTTATCTTTAATACAAGAGACATTTTAGGAAAGCTTTCACATTTCCATATTTTTAATTGAAGGGTCCTTATTTGATTCTTCTTTATTAGTTGAATCAAGAGGGGCCTTTGGAAAGGGTTTATTAGGTTGATGTACTTGGGCCTCAAGATTATCACCTTCATACTATGAATTTTCTCCAACTCAAGCAAATTTAAAACTTCAATGTTATTTTTAGAAGGGGTTTGTTGCTGAGATTCAACCTTATATAGTTGTCACTTCTTGTTTCCATGGTTCTTGTGTTTCCTTTTCACTGGAGTGAATCCTATCTTTCACCTCTTTTTTGAAGGTGATGGGTTAGAGGAGCTTCCTGAAAATCAAGCTTTTGGACAACATTTTGCAAAGTGTCTATATTCATGACACAAGTTACATTTAAAAAGAATTTGTTCATATTCCAAAGTCTAGAGATGAGACCATCCATCCAAATTTACTTGAATCTCCTTAAGAGTCCTTTTGAGAAATCCATTTCCACACAAATTATGGCACACAAAAAATTGTTCTCATGTTTCATATCACCCTAAATAAATTTGCTTAGATTATCTCCTATAGCCATAAAAATGCCTTCACCCAAGCAACTAAGAGGGATAAATGGAAATATGGAAATATGATCCACACACATGAAATTTCCATCATGAGATTAAATTCTAGTAAGAAATAGACCTATGATTCCCATGAAATAAGGACTCGATATAAATCTAGTCTTGGTTGTAATACCCCTTGGTAAACATGTAAGTGTTTGAAGTACTTATTGAGTTACTTGCCAGACTATGGACCACTTTAAAAGGTCCAGGTTAAAAGGTCTAATGTGAATAAGTTATGAACATAAATGTTCATTTTCATTTGTTTGAAGTTCAACATTATATTACTTCGAAAATGGAGTAAAACAAGTATTTCTTTATGATCAGTGCCCACAACAACAAATTTAGAGTCTTTAAATTACATATACTCCACTTGACCAGAGTATCTTTCAAGACCAAAGACAGGTTTGAACATAATTTATGCAAAATTACAAAATGGCCATAGCATTGGATTTCGAAGACCAAAGACAGATTTGAACATAATTTATGCAAAATTACAAAATGGCCATAGCATTGGATTTCGAACACAGAACTAACATAGACTCAGAATAACATATTGGAATAAGTTGACAAAGAGATGTTTAAGAAAACCAATGAGCTTTTGAGAGGATGGAAGACCTTCCATTGTCCCTAGGTAATGACCAATGTAATGAGGGTGGGGTGGCCTACCAATATAGGGTCATTGATACAGAGTCAGCCAAGGCCCCATGACATGGTCACGAGACATTCTTTGACTCTAGTTTGCACCCAAGCTATGCTACTAATGATTGTTTTGCTACAACCATGAACCTTATTGTGAGAACCAATCACGAGCCATGTTATGAACATGTGCTATAAGCCCTGAGACGCATTGAAAGTTGCAACCATGAACTACTTCTATAGGCTGCACACACTTTGTATATGACTACTATATCCATTGAACATCTTCATAATGCAGTGGGCCTTCCAATTTTGGTTAATTCGTAACCACATGACATGAATTCACCGTGAGACAACCTACATTGCAAAGCGAGTGGTTAACAAAAAGAGGTCAATACCATGTTTCGAGAATGAAAACAAGCCTAAGTCATCGCCAAAGACACAAAAGTTTATTACATAACTAAATTTAGTAAGCATGGAATGCCAAAGAGAAAATATGGTGCCTAACTTGAATGCCAAGATGATGACCAGGGAGTGGTCCCTCAAACTTAAGGAATGTTCCCAATTGTAAGGATGCTCACCATCAGCTATAGACCAGCGATGTGAAAGTAAAATCTTAGTGCAGAGCTTGTCTCCCATGGACACCAAAGGAAGTAACCAACCTTAGAGTACCCCATGACCAGTGGATAGTGAATGCAATCCTCCACACAGGAGAGAAAAATAATAATCCAAACGTTGGCACTGAGGTTGAGGTTGATTGCTTGAGGACGACAACTATTACTAGCATGGTTGTAGATACCCACCATTTCCTTAACAAATTGAAACCCTTTGTTAATCTCCATGCATATGACGCCTTGCAAATCCTTCCAACTTGTGCCAACATTAATGGACCATGAATTAATCGAAGTCAGGCTTATTGAATAACAATAGCAACCCATGATGAACCAGATATTAGTGTGCTCTTCGAAAAGAGTGAAGGGAGCATGAAGCATGAGTGTATTTTTTATATTATACAATAGGGTTGGGGATGACTCATGTTGATTCAGTTGGAGCCTAATGCCGCTTGAAGTGGTATTTTCATTAAGACTTCCCGGAATTTGCACCCGCAGTGGGGTAACATAAATGTTAATTTTTATTAATAAAAATAATTTAAATAGTCAACCATAAATTATGGGGAAAATAATGCTATAGTGAATTTCATATTCTAGAACAATTGAAGACAGTTAAGGGAAGAGGCAATTTCCTTCCCAAACTTTTCTCTCTAAAGATAAAACATTTGAGATGGGAAAAGGAATTCAAGAGGGGAAGGAAAGAAACCACCTAAGGAAACCTTGAGGAGAAGAGACTATAAGACTAAACCATCTCACATGACACTACAAAGGGTGGTAGGGTGTCGCTAGGACATAGAGCTGTTGAGTTGGTTGACTAGCTGAACTCCAATTGAAGCCTAAGTGCTCAGACTAAAGGCCTTAGACTGTAGCTAGCTAGGACCAAGTGGTCTTGGGTGAAACTTTGAAGGCTCTTGACATGAAAATGTTCTAGATATGAAGTTGGCTTGGGGCAGTTTCAGTAGAGGTATTGATTCTCACAAGTTAGAATGAGCATTCTAAGCCTTATGGGTTTGTGGATGGCTAGAGAAAGAAATAGATAAGTATTAAGTAAAGCTACTTTTTGTCTTTTTGTTAGTTATTTTTGTTCCATAAATGGAATTTATTACTTTAGCCTTTAGAGGACTGAAATATGTTTATATTGTTTAAAAATTAGAATTGTGACTATATTGTTATGAATGAAATTACGCTTACACTCTGAATCATGCTTGAACTGTTGTGTCTACATTATAAAGTATAGGTTTTTGGATTGAAACTGTAAAGTATGCCGCAAAATGTCAAAAATAATAATAGAAAAAAATTAAACATGAAAAAAACTAGGACATCGTCCTCTAGGGAATTTTGAAATTTTGAGTTAGTTCCTGTGCCAAGCCAAGGTTATGAGTAGCTTAAGAAAGGTCCTTAATTCCCAATTATAACTTTAAAAAAATGAGCATAGACTAAATTAATCCTTATATAAGGAAGCCATATGATAACAGCTAATAATTGTCCATGTCTAACAACCATCATTCTTCAAATAAGAAAAGAAATCCATTCTATGGAACCCTTGTAAGATCTTTGAACTAAAATTATTGGTTATAAAACCATACAAGAACAAAAATACTCTTAGTGTCTATCACAATACATATATGATACAATTTGAAACCCTATATGAAAATTGTATACAACATATCAACCATTTTCCATCAATTTCCAATGGTAAATCATATTGAGTTACAAAAAAAAATCCCCAAGCTAATTACCTCAAAAAAGAAAAAATTTATGAACTCATCATCGAAGTTGAAGGAAAACAATAATCATCATTCCATCAAAATGGGATTTAGACCATAGTATATTGTTGTGAAGGTAAATGCCCTCTAGAGACAAATGTGATCCCTCTAGCCCAATGAGTGGGTCTAGCAAAAAACTAAACAAACAAACATACACTTTCCTAGCTTATGTTTAACAAATGTAGAGAGAAGGAGAAACCCACCTTGCTCTAATTCTAATCACTCAATCCTTTGGAGATGACTTTTAATCTTTCACTCTAGGCCTCACTCCTTACTTTTTCTTCACGTCAGAGTACTTTCAAGGAAGATAAAAGAGCTATGTAAGATACAAGTGCATATATGGCATACATCAAACATAAACTACTTAGTAGATCAAGGAATATTAAGCTAAAAGCATAAATATTTATGCAATTATGGAAAGTGAACATTAGATGTATATATTAATGAGCTAAAAACGGAAGCATATAACCTATCCCTTGATGTTGGAGATCGCCTTTTGGAGGATTTCGAAGTCCAAGCAAAGACTCTTCAAGCACTCCTTCTCTAAGCTGGAATGGGTAGCATGTAAGCATAATCTCAGCATAGTGATGTACTAATCAATGACCAACCATTTTGGGGATCGAAGGGAGTTGATTTATAGGAAGGGAGAGTGAGTTAGGGATCCACAACATAGGGAGGAAGGTACACATCTCAAGGGGGGAACCCATAATGATAATATCAAAAGGTTTAAATGGGAGAGCCCAGCCATATCAACAACAACCAATATCTAACTCAATGTTCTCGAAGTTTCTAGTGTACGAAGCTTCTCCTCTAGTTTGGGAAAACCTACAAGAAGAGGTTCAGCGTAGGTTTTCATATCAAAACTCATGCTGGAAGTGCTAGGATAAAGCAGAGCAACTTGCCATTAACATGGGCAGGCAGTGGAGCAAAATGCTTTGGCCCTAAAAATTAGGTTTTTAGTTAACCTTCTTGAGAATTGACTCAGGGTAGTTTTCCTTTGATTCTTCAGGGAGGATTTTGTCTATGTATCATGATGGATATGTTGCACAGTTCTCAATGTTTTGGCATAATTAGGGGAATTTTGAGGTCTAAAATGGGCCTCCTAAGAAAATGTACAACCAAAATAAACATTATAACAACTTATATGATTCAATATGATGATGTCAACCATGGGGGATGATTCACCATTTTTGGAGTAAAAATGTAAAAAGATTAAAAAATAATAAAACTACTTTTTCAATTCATATTTTAAACTTATATTCCTAAGGTTTTACTCAAATTTCAAGCCGAAGTACTCGATGGATGCAAAATTTAATTCCTCATCCAAGGAGTACCCATGTTGCATAATTTTGATGGACCCTACTACATGAAAAATGAGAAATACATGAAAAAACATGATGAAAATCATGTTTTTCATGTATTTCTCAATTTCGTGTAGAAGGGTCCATCAAAAGTATGCAACATGGGTACTCCTTGGATGAGGAATCAAATTATGCATCCAACCAGTGTTTCCACTCGAAATTTGAGCAAACTCATAGGGATAAAAGTTGAAAATAGAAGATGAAAAAATAGTTTTTTCTTTTTTCCCTCTAAAATAAGGTGGTTACCCTTACATGACATGCAATGGAATTTTACTTTCTGCGGCTGGTTGGAAGATTTTTCTACATCAGTTGCATCCATAGAAAAGGTTGCTTGGTTTCCCCCTTGCTTATTTTTCTTCTTCTTCTTCGTCCTCTTCTTCTTCTTTGTCCTCTTCTTCTTCTTCTTAGTTTCTTCGTTACTAGAATTGAGACTTTCACAAGGTGAAGAGGAAAAATTAGGTGAAGAAATAGGTAGACAAGGTGAGGGGTCAACTTTAGGATCAACATGAGGTTGATGTTGTTCAGGTTGAGGAGAACTCGGTTGAAAAGTAGTTTGGACACTCAGAATCACCGAGGTCGAAAATAACCAAACTCGCAGACCAATGGTCAACCCAAGAAGGGACAACATTGCCATATAGGGAGCATTATTATTTCCAAAGGAAGGAAAAGGACCAGCATTCCTATCAAAGGGGTTCCCTTAACTGGTAAACTAAGGAAATGTTTCCATCGTTATCTACCTAAGATATACTAAGGAGTATTTCCACAGGAATAATGTTGTTTTGTGGTCAATTAATTGATTTTGGAAATTAACCAAACAAAATAAAAGAAGGGTAAGTTAGGCAAGAGGGTTTAGCAAGTATCCATGAACTACAATATACACCTTAGCCAAAACCAAGGACTTAATGTACGGTGGCAGATCTCCTAGAATGTTGTGTTCATTGTATCACGTCTACAAGGTGGTTGACTCAGTTACCTATGGCTAAAGGATAGAAATGTAGTGGGGTCTCCCAATATATATGTGATGGTACAGGGAGTACAATTCTGTGTTAGCATTGTCTAATGCATAACCATTCGCTAAGAGTGTTCCCATATACTTGCCATACTGGAGTGCCTCCTGTATACCCGACAGTATTGGAGAACCTCTATATACTTCCATACTAGAATGGGATTTCTCCCCTAGTATAAAATGTAGGTAGTTAATGACAACTAATAGGTTTATAGAGGTTGGAACATGTTGGAAATGCCCCTTAGATTAATTGAGTAAATTTAATGTTTTTCTTGAATTATTTTTCAGTTTGGCTCAAAACGACATCATGTGAATGCCTAAGATGCAACTATATGAGAAAAGTAAAACTTTTCATTTCAATGAAAGCTAGACTAATCAAGGGAAGAAATTTCAATCAATAAAGCATCAAACAAAATGCATCAAGCAAAATTCCTTTCACTAATTTTCACTTTTGTCTTCCAAATGCAATGCCAAAAGTAAAAATGATTTTCACTTTTCGCTATCCTAAATTCAACTTTTTCGAAAGAAAAATGATTTTCTTTACTAAGATGCACTTATATGAATTATGATTTTCTTTTTGTTTTGAATGACTTGATGCACCTAATACATTATTTAGTTTTCAATCACTAAAAAATGTGATCTATTTTCAATGATGAATCTCAAAAAATAACTTTTCAATGAAACTAATCTAATGCATTTTCACGAAAATTAAATTTTGAAAGACAAGCTAAAACAATTGCAAAATGATGTTTTCAATGATTTCCATAGGAAAAACACTCAATCAATCAACAAAACCAACATCTCAATGACACCAACAAGTAGGAAGCAATGACCAATTGACTAGAAACCCTAGAACTCAGTCAGATTTCATTTCAAATCCAATGAGACAAATTTGCAAATTATTCAAGACAATTAATCAAAAACATTGATAAATCCAAGCATATAGGATGGGAAAAGACCTCATGGGCCAAGACACACTAGATTTTGATAGAGAAGCCCTAAAAATTCTCACATTCAAGGATCAACGCTACTTTATATAGCAAAACCCATGCTGACAAGGTCATCAATGCTACTTTCCATAGAAAAACTCATGTTGCCAATGCTACTTTTCATAGCAAAGCCATGCTGGTCTTCAGCGCGGGTAAATAGTGGAAGAAAAGGTTTTCAGCACGACTGTACAGGTAAAAATAATCGCTTCCAGCGTGACTATCACTAATAAAACTCGTGTTGAGTCAGGAATATGGGGAAAAACAAAAAATATTTCAAAAACAATCTAGACATAACACTCTAAGACAGTAATCAATGAATGTGCAGACCTATGCAAGCTCAAACTAACTGAGAACTCGATGTTCATTCAAATTAATCAAGAGATCAATTGAGGAAAGAGGATGAAGAGACTATAGCTTCCCTAGTGGATTCGCCATTTTGTTGTGAAGGTAAATCCCCTCTGAGAATAGAGGTGATCCCTCTAACCCAATGAGTGGGTCTAGCAACAAACTAAACAAACTAACATACACTTTCCTTTATTATGTTTAACAAATACAGAGAGAAGGATAAAACTACCTCACTTTGATGAAAATTTGTTCAATCCTTTAGAGATGACTTTGACTCTTTCACTCCACGCCTCGCTCCTTACTTTTTCTTCACTTCCGAGTACCTGCAAGGAAGATCAAAGAGCTATGCAAGATACAAGATCATATGGCATACATCAAACATAAACTACTTAATAAATCAAGTAATATTAAGCTAAAAGCATAGATATTTACGCAATTATGGAAATTGAACATAATATGTATACATTAATGAACTAAAAAGGGAAGCATACAACCTATGCCTTAATGTTGGAGACCTCCTTTTGGTGGATGTCCAAGTCCAAGCAAAGACTCTTCAAGCACTCCTTATCCAAGCTAGAATGGGTAGCATGTAAGCATAATCTCAACATAGGGATGCAATAATTAATGACCAACCATTTGGGGATGGAAGGGAGTTGATTTATAGGAAGGGAGAGGGAGTTAGGGATCTAAAAATGAGGGAGGAAGGTCCACATATCAAATGGGAAAACCAAAATTATAATATCAAGAGGTCCAAATGGGAGAGCTCGACCATATCAACAACAACCAATATCCAACTCATTGTTCTCAAAGTTTCTAGTGTATGAAGCTTCTCCTCTAGTTTGGGAAAACCTGCGAGAAGAGGTTTAGCACAGGTTTTCATATCAAAACCTGGCTAGGATAAATCAGAGAAACCTCCCGTCAGCACAGGAAGGGAGTGGAGAAAAACGTGTTGGCCCTAAAAATTAGGTTTTTAGTTAACCTTATTCAGAATTGATTGAGGGCAGTTTTCCTTTGATTCTTCAAGGAGGTTTTTGTTGATGTATAAAGATGGATATGCTGCATAGTTGTGAATGTTTTGGAACTTTGAGATATGGAACAAGAAGTGAATAGGAGGTGTGACAAAATATTGTGTAACATATATAGTGCTCTTTTATAAACAAAATAACTTCAACACTTATGTAGAAACCTTACAACCATTCTGATATCCAACTCCTAAGAGGAGTGTCGGTTGTATGCCATGTTGGGTGTGGAGCCTAATTATCTTATTTATTCAAATGTATCGCCTCATTGGACTCCAATTCATAATGGGGTGGCAACGCCACCCATTTTTATGCACCACCAGGGGGTCCAGGGGGGGCGACAGCTAAAACTAGATGTAAAATTGCCTTGTAAAATGTTGTAATTTTGTAGTCACTCTGGGTCGTTCATTAGGCAGAAATATGATAGTAGAAGTTATGTTTAATTTAGGTTTTTTTCCCTATAATGCAACCCCTTACTATATATGATGGAATTGTATTGCGGCGATGCATATGTGTATTTTGAGCGAGAAAAAAAGCTGAGTTTGTGTGAGAGTGAAGAGGGAATTACAGTGGATCTGTTGTAGGTTGTATCTCTTCATTTTGTTGGATAATATAAAACGAAGTACTAGTTATTTCTCTGTGGACATATCCCAAATTGGGTGAACCATGTATATCTGTCTCTCTTGTTGTATGCGTTTTTTGTGTTTATATTTTTCTAATATTTTTATGTGTTCCATTTCTCTGTAATATATAATTTTCTAACACGTCATTCAACTCAGATTTTAAACAAGAGCTAGCCATAAAAAAGAGCCAACCATTGTAGTTCATTACTAGATGTGGAAATTCATTCATAGACTTTTAGATATCAAGTGAAATTTCAAGACCCTGGTAGAGAAACCCTAGCTTAGTAAGATTTTATGGTACCTTGGGAAAAGTAAAGGAATAATGTTAAGTCGGAACCTGTTAATAAACCATTGAACCCTTCAATTAATTAGAATGTCACAGTGTCAGGTCTCACCTATAACAAGTATAAACAAACAAACACAAGAGAATTAGGTTAAATAATTGTGGGTTATATTTGGTTAAAATAGGCATACATATTAATAGCAGGGAAATCGAGAGTTAAACCCTAACCTGAGTTAAAGCCCAAAGGTACTTCACTAGAGGCTCTTGTCCATGAAGACAAAATAAAAGTGTTGAACTAAGAGAAATCCTGGAATTTTCATACCACAATGACTAAGGACATCAAATATCATCTTACCTGGGCAAGACTGTTAACCAAAATTAGGCCTATGACTTCTCAAGTCGAAGAGTTCCTCACCAATCTCCCAATGGCATGGATGAGAGATGACCAAGACCCTAACAACGACAAAATGATGGAAACAAATATATTTTCACCTTCGTACTCAATAAATATACAAGGCATAAAATATCAATTAAAAAGGTCACCTTTGCCGACAAATTGTTGGTACTCGAAGAGCGAGGGAATGTTGTAGGGGCACAATGCTTCTTCAAAACTTGGTGACTGTGTTGACAAAAGCCAACCACCCACCATGGAAAGACGAAAGCTCCTTCCTTTAGGATTAAATGAAAATAAGTAGAGATATCGACCAGTACATGTATAATCCTTGCAGGAGGTGAGTGGCTAACTAACTTTATAGGCACAAAATTTACATTGAAGGAAACAAATTTTTAATATAGGAACCCCTACCTTCGGTAGAAGTAAATTACCAGAACAATAAAATCCACCCATGATAAACCAACCTAGTGATTAGTAGTAAAACGGTAAACTAACCTATGTAAGAGAGTTACAAAGCCTCGCTAGGGCAATAGAGGAGTAGAATGAGCTCAAACTGGGTGAGACGGAGGAGGGTTAGTTACCTCAACTAACCCAATCCATCCCCCATAATCAATTACAATCTTAATTTGGATGTGGGATAAATTGGTCGACACTTGGATGGAGTACATCCCAATGTGAGAAGCACTTATGCATGACAACCTAGTTTCTTGAAATACTGGAGGTGAATAATATGGATGCCAGTGGAGTTAAAGAACATATATAATATTGTAACATGTTTAACTGTGACTCTAATTATTTAAACATGAATACCCTAATTTTATACACTACCATACATATTTCCATTAACAATACATTCCATATTTAAAATTTATTGCTTCCAATGGGACAAGAGAAATTTATGTTACCACACATATATGCATGACTCGTCAGTAATATAGAAATCATACATGGATAGGAAAAGACTGGGTTAATAAATTACTCATATGATAACGGGTTAATAACCTTTAATTTTAAAAATAAATTAAAACAGTGAAATTATGACATGTATCCATGATGTCTGATATAAAACACAAAAAAAAAAAATCAGGGTGTTCAAAGGGGGACGTTACAAGTGGTATCAAAGCAAAATGGTTTAGCATTGTGGCCTATTTAAGGAAAAAGTAGTAACAACTTTTGTGGCAACTTCACCTACAAGACCAAAATTTTCACCCTTAAGCAAACTAAATCTTGGCATATGGGTACAATTAGGGGAGAAACTTTGGTCCATATTTACCATGTTGTTTAAAAGTAGTACAAAATTGAGGGTAGAAATCACCAATTAGGAATTGACAATAAGAAAACTAATTAAAATAAATATCCAAGTGTAAATTAATATATAAAATATTGATGGAAATTATTACCTACAAAACTGACATGTTATACACCTAGGGGAGCAAAGAGTTGTTTGGAATATTTATTTGATAACACATGCTAACTAGTAAGTCATATTCTATCACTATTGAATAATAAGAAAAGATAAAATTCCATTATTTGTAACAATGAGGAGGTATATGCATAAACAAATCAGGAGACATATACGTGTATGAATAAAGTAAAGCAATGTTTCCATATTGTTAAACAATTAAAAATATAAGATAGCTTTGTTTAAGAAAATAGGAAGGGTGTTTCATATGAAATCACCCTAAAAAGTTTAGGGTTATTTGCATGATGTCTACCTATTTATTAGTTGGAAGATCCTTTTGTTAGTTTTCTAAAAAGAGATTATATATTTGAATATGTAATTTATATGATTAATAATCATAAGTATCTAGTGATTATTATTAGGGATGGAGGCAAGTATAAAAAGGAGTAAAAGATATTGTTGATACCAAAATAAAAATATATTTAGTTGTTACACTAGATACACTGAGAAAATAATCATCAGATTGGTATAAAATATCTCCTCACACATATTGGATGCTGACCAAGAATCTAATGAAGGGGCAAAAGTAGAAGTAAATAAATTGTTTGAATCCTAACAAAAAGAAGTGTATGTGAAGCAAGCCAGAAAAGAAAGGAGACTCACAATAATGAGAGAATTGCACATTAAAACATAGAATATAGACAAAAATAAAGTGTATATAGGAATTAAAACGGGAACAAAAGAGGGTCAATGACCTTGTGTTACATAAAGAAGATATATGGTGTATTTGTATACCCAAGAAGGTCGACTAAGCATACTCAAAGATAACTTTTGTAAAAATTGAATGGGGGCAAAAAACATTTATAATTATATGATAATGTATAAATAGGAGTCAATTTGGGTTATACCAAAAGATTGGCAAAAATGGTTAGAATCATTTTTTATCAATTACGCATTGGTAAGTGAAATGAGGGATATTGATAGTGAAATCACCATTATGTCTGGAGAGAAGAGAGGACGAAGGAGCGCACATGAGAAGAATAAACGAATGACCAGGGTTTTGAGTTATAGCAGGAATCCTCATCCATGGAAGGATGCAAAGGAGGGAGCTCTTCTCCCTCCTACAAGGAGACCGTGGCCAATAAGGGTAAGAAGCCCCCAGAAAAAGTCAGAAGATTTATGGGAGAAGGAAAGAGTAACATGGAAGAGGAGGAAGAAGTGGCTAAAATAAAGGAGAACAACAGCACTAAAGACAAGGAGGAAGATGACAAAAAACAGGAAACAAAAGAGAAAAACCAAAAGGAACCTTGTAAACCCAAAGCTGAAATAATAGCTAGACTATTTTTAAATGGTCCTGCGCTGCAAGTGCACAGGGATCACATGCAAACCTATACAATCATCTACAAATTCATGGGACTATGGCCCACAGAAAAATCTTTGCAAACATGGATCAAATATCACTGGAAACCCAAAGGGAGCATTGATCTACACCTTGGGTCAAAGGGTTTCTTTACCATGGTGTTCACAAGTATTGAGGATAAAGATAGAGTGTTTGAAGGAGGGCCCTACTTCTATGCAGCAATAGGTCTCTATATGAGGCCATGGATGATGAACTTTGTCCCATAATGAGAAACATTCACATCAGTCCTGGTCTGGGTAAGACTCTATTCTCTACCTCTTGATTACTGGCAACCTGAATCCTTAGCTGTCGTAGGCAATAAATTAGGTAGGTTTGTTAAAGCTTCAAAAGCTACTAGAAAAGGAAAATATACTTCCTTTGCTAGAATATGTCTTGAGATGGATCTATCAGGAGCTCTTCTGGATGAGGTGATATTGGAGGTTTTAGATGAAGAGTGGGTTCAAATGGTGGACTATGATCATATTTCGTTCAGATGTCATGAACATGGGCATCTTCTCAAAGAATGCCCTCTAGGTAAAACAGAGAATAAAAGAAAAACTAAAACAATGAAAGACTTGGACAGCTTTCACAAGGTGGTCCATAAAGGAAAAGGTGGCAAAAGAGGGCAAAGGCTACAACAAAATGAGGGACAACAAGTTAAGTGAAACTAGTTCCAATTTCTTGAAGAGGACAAAGAAAGAACAATAGAAAATCAAGCAAATGAAGGAAGTACGGGAGAGAAGGAGAAAGAAGGAAACTGTGATCAAATACAGGAAAATGATAAGAAGATAGGGATGATGATGAATGATACAGAACCAGAGCTGGACCAGGAAATGACCCAGAGTGAAATGGAACTGGAGGAAACTAAGCTACCGGAGATTCTGGAAAGAGAACACCTAGATCTAGATGGATTCTTAATTCAGGGTACATATGGTGGGATAGAATCATTACCTCAAGAAGAGCTCAATAGAATACAGCAGTTGTATTTATGGAAAACTTAGGAAAATGGTTCGGAGGGTGGCAAAAACAGGAACAGGCTGAGTAGCAAAGGAGTGAAAATGATAAAATCTACTATGTGTTTAGCACCTAGAAACACAGGAAAAAAGAGAGGTAGAAAAAAGCAGAAAAAGCTATTGATGGAATGTGGAAAGCTCATGATAGATTCAGGTAAGATGAAATATCTTACCAGCTACTCCTTCACAAATATTTAATCATGAAGTTTATTTCTTGGAATATTAGAGGTTTAGGCAGTAAAAGAAAACAGAGATTGCTTAGCAATAAAATGAAACAAGCTACTCTGCATATAATTTTTATCCAGGAAATGAAATGTTCCATTCAAAAGTTAAGGCAACTAAATAGTAAATGGCTCAGTAGGTTTGAATATCTAGAAGTTAAAGTAGAGAATACAGAAGGAGGTATTCTCACTCTTTGGAACCTCAAAGAATTGGCATAATTGATGAAGAGGCTGCAAGGAATTATTTAACAGTAGTGATTCAGCCTGTAGGGGATAGGAGTACCTATCTAGTCACGAATTTTTGTGGCCTTCAAAGGATAGAGGAGAAACTCAAGCTGACAGATTCCCTTGTGAATCTAAGGGAGAGACATGCTGGAATACTCTGGATCATGGGAGTGGATTTCAATCTGATAAAAAAACTTTCTATAAAAAAAGGTGGAACCAGAGCACTAAGTAAAGACTCTTTAGCTTTTCAAATCTTTACAGATAATATGAAATTAGTGGATGTTGAAACAAACAATGGCCTCTTCACTTGGAACAACAAGAGAGAAGGGGAGTCTCAGGTAGCATCTAAGTTGGATAGATTCATTATCTCTAAGGATTTAATGCTTTTAGACAAGGAAATAATAGCAAGTGTTCTTCCCGTTAGGGGCTCAGATCACTGGCCAATTCAAATGGAGATCCAGGGTATAAGTACCCCCCAGAATAGACCTTTCAGATTTGAGAATATTTGGCTTTCACACCCAAGTTTCATTAGTAATATTGAAAAGTGGTGGGTAGAAGATCTTCAAATTCAGGGAACTAGAATGTTCATGCTTCATAAAAGATTAAAGCACATAAAAATGAGGCTCAAAGAATGGAATAAGAATAATTTTGGCAATATTTTTGCAAAAAATAAATCAGTCGAAAATAAAATGCAGTAACTCAACCAAGCTATGATCTAGAAAGGTTTTGACAAAGACAAAAATGATCTAGTAGAGAAACAACATCAAGATTGGGAGAACTTGTGTAAGCAAGAGGAAATATTTTGGAGACAAAAATCTAAA
Source organism: Pinus taeda (assembly GCA_000404065.3). Classification (NCBI taxonomy): domain Eukaryota; kingdom Viridiplantae; phylum Streptophyta; class Pinopsida; order Pinales; family Pinaceae; genus Pinus; species Pinus taeda. The sequence continues at coordinate 148,642 of APFE030485183.1, forward strand.
ATCCAATGGCTAAAAGAAGGAGAGCATAATATTAAATATTTTCACATATCCACCATGGCGAATAGAGCACATAACAAAATTTCATCAATAAAAAAGGAGGATGGACAGATTTTACACTCCCATGAAGAGATAGAGGCAGTGTTAGTTCAACACTTCAAGGAAATAGCCCAGGAAAGTAATCCAGAAAGAGAACATTGTATCAGGGACTTAACAAAGCATATACATAAGCTAGTGTCTAGAGAGGACAATTTCAATCTCAACAGACCAGTGGCTGAAGAGGAGGTCAATGAGGTTCTCAATGAGATGCAGAATGGAAAAGCACCACTCCTGGATGGCTTCAATGTTGATTTCTTTAAAGCTTTTTGGAATATTGTAAAAGAGGATATGTTGAATGTTGTGGAAGACTCTAGGATAACAGAACCATCTTGAGAGTGCTCAACACCTCCTTCATCTCCCTGATCCCTAAACAGGAAAATGCACAAACACCAGATAGGTACAGACCCATAGCACTATGCAATGTGGTATACAAGATAATATCCAAGGTTGTGGCCAACGGGCTTAAACCTCTGCTTCCTTCTCTGATTTTGGGGAAACAATTAGGTTATGTTGAAGGCAGACAAATTCTTGACAACATTATTCATGCTCATGAAGTGGTTCACTCATTAACTAGCACAAGAAGAGTTGGTATGATCTTGCAACTAGATATAGCAAAAGATTATGACAAAGTGAACTGGACCTATATTAGGAAAGTGCTAAAGGCATTTGGTTTTGATCACAACTAGGTAAGATGGGTCATGGCCTTGGTTACCTCTTCCAGCTTTTCAATATTGGTTAATGGCTCTCCTTCTCAGATTTTGTTTCCTTCAAGAGGACTAAGGTAGGGAGATCCACTTCCTCCCTTCCTCTTCATACTCATGATGGAAGGTCTTGGATGGTCTATCAAGTGTGCCAAAGTTATGGGAAAAATTCAAGGTCTTCCACTGAAGGAGAATGGTCAAGCATTGACACATCAAAAATTTGTTGATGATACCATGTTACAAGGAAGCCCCACAGTCAAAGAGGCTTGGGCGTACAAACAAATACTGAATGATTTTTCCATGGCTTCAAGTATGGAAGTTAACCTCTCCAAATCAAAAAAAAAAAATTCTTTAATACTCATATTGCTATTTAGAGAAATATCTCCATAATTCTAGGCTTCTAGAGGGATTCCCTCCCTTCAAAGTATTTAGGAGTTCCTCTAACTACGAAACCCTTGCAAAAGAGCATTTGGGAACCGTTGATCAACAAAATGCAAGATAAAGTCAGCAAATGGACAAGCAAATCTTTAAATCTCGCAGGTAGACTCGTGCTGAAAAAGGTAGTCCTCCAATCAATTCCAATTTTCATGCTATCAGCACTACCGGCACCTAAAGGAGTTTTGCAGCAATTCAGAAACATCCAAAGAGACTTTATCTAGGGCAGGGAGGAAGCTAGAAAGAAGTGGACCTTGGTCTCTTGGGAAAAGATCTGTAAGCCCAAGAATCAAGGGGGCCTTGGCTTAGATGACCAGGAAATCCTAAGTAAGGTTCCAGGGGCCAAACTCTGGTGGAGTTGGGTTAAAAGTCCCAAGGCACAATGGGAAAGCATATGGAAAGAAAAATATGCTAGCTTTTGGCATCACACTAATCTCATAAGGATGTCTGGAAACATAAAAGCCTCTACCATCTGGAATAAAGCCTGGGAGAACAAAGGTTTAGTACAAAGAAACAACTTTTGGGAAATCAGAGAAGGAGACATTGCTCTTTTCTGGGAGGACAAATGGCAACAAGAACCAAAACTGTTAAAAGAGAATTTTTTGAACCTTAAGCATGAGACTAACAACCAAGGTTTGAAAAGAGTGAAATATTTTTGGGATTATACCCACAATACTGGAAAATGGAGGATATGCAAGAATATAGATTGTGGGAATGATAGAATAGTGAGAAAAAAAAAGTAGAGGCTCTTGGAAAAATGTTGGAACAAAAGATGATCTTGGTGTCTGAAGGGCAATACCAACTCGGATGGGGAAACAACAATGAAGGCATCTTCAATATTAAGGAAGCAAAAAGTATTATCTTTGAGCTGGTTTCCTAGGCTCCTAATAGAACTTGGCTAAACCTCTAGAGACATCAAGGTTGGACGAAGATCAAACTCTTCATGTGGTTGGTTCTTCAAAGGAAAATCTTGACTTGGGACAACATCAGAAAGAGGGGCATACTAGGACCTTGCATATGCCAACTCTATGAAGCCTAAGAGGAAACTATGGAGCATCTTCTCAACAGCTATAATTTCACTTCCAGGCTATGGGATGCTTTTGCCAACATTTTTCAATAGTCTAATAGGGACAAAGAGAGTATTAATAACACCCTAACATATGGAGGAGAAATTTTTTGGATAATGAAGTTCTCAACCTAGCTTGGGCTCTCATGCCAAGTTTTATTATTTGGAATATATGGAAAGAAAGGAATAAGAGAATATTTAAAAATGAAAAGAATCTCGCTCTTCACCTGTTTGATCAAATCTTAAAACAAATCAAGGATATGGTCAGCTCAACAATCAAGAATATTCCCAAAAATCCTCCTTCAGGAGCAGACTTAAGAACTCTTAGGCTGCTAGGATTGCAAGGAATCGTCCCCCTAAGCCAGAACAGAACAACAAGCAAAAGGGAATCTAAAAAAGAGTATTGTCAACCTCCTCCAAGAGGTTTTTTGAAATACAACATAGATGGAGCCTCTAAAGGCAACCCCAGAATAGCTGGCTTTGGGGGGGTTCTGCAGGATGAAGAAGGAAACATCCTCTCACTCTTCCATTGTCATTTAGGAAGAGCCACCAATAATATGGCAGAATTAATGGCGATCAAGCAATGCTTAGATTTGTTGAAGCAGGAAAACTACCACAACATGATCATTGAAGTCGACTTTGAGTTAGTTATTAATGTGGTAAAAAGAATCAATTGCAGATTAGAGCCGAAGAAAGTCTCACAGCATCGGAAGTTAATCCAGATTTTCCAGAGAATTTACGGTCACCTTCAGGGGCTTAACTCAGTCAAGTTCAGTCATGTGCGTAGAAAGGCCAACAAACTAACAGATTTCTTGGCCAACCAAGGAGTAAGCTACAAGGAAAGCAGAGTTTTGACAGGATGGCAAGCAATGCCACATGGCAATCTGAAAACTCTTAGTCATAATCTAGTGGAAGAGGACAAAGAGGTGTTTCAGGATAAAACTAAAAAGGAAAGGTCTCAATGAGCAATTCTTGGATGGATACCCTCATTTTGGTTAAACATTTAGGTGGAAGATAGATTAAGGCAAGATTTTGCAGCACTGAAAATATCAACTTCAGGAATCAACGACATAGGTAAGGCAACTAGCTTCATTCTGAAAAGTTTAACACAAATCCAGGTTGCAGACACTATAATCACGACAAGGAGGAGTGGAACAGTTTGCTCAGCATTCGAGAGGTAAAGAATGGGTTTCAATATTATTACAGCAGCCATTTTTCCCTCAGTTTCACCTTGTAGAAGGAAAAATCGCTTCCTGAGTGGTTTGTAGGTGATCGCACCACTCTCAATAGAAAGGTGGTTTTTGTAAATCAGAAGCGATTCCATACACCTGACGACACGTGGAGGAGGGAGGGTGCGGTAAACCGCCCTCATCGCATGGTAAAGTTTGGGAAAATTAGCAGCGTGATATGGATCTCGTTCGTTGGATGCTGTGGCGTAAATCAACAATCATAAATTATCATGCAGTTTGGTTGGGGTGAAGCATTATTCAGTGCGCAGCTTCTTGGAAAAGTTATTTTTTGTTGGGTTGGAATTCTGGCATTTTGGTCCAAGCGATATTTTTTTGAGTCGTTGGATTTAGAAGCAGGGTTCAACGATCTGGATTGAGCATGTAGTTGTGTGGGGTCGAGGAGTTAAGTTCAGCATGTCTTCAAGAAGCAAATTTCACCTCTGCTATGGGATCTAGATGACCTGGAAGGTCACAATTAAATTGGTTGGTTTAATGTGTCTTGGTGGAGGCCTTTTTGGGTCCATCATTAACCCGTCTTCCCTTTCAACACCTTCGCGTTCATTTCCCAAAGGCTTTTTCGGGTCTTTGTTTTAGGTTGGGGGCCTTGCCTCTGGCAGTGAGAAACCTTGGTCTTGGTCCACATTGTCTGGTGGATAGCTGTAAATTATGTAAATTATTTTTCGATTAATGGTTATAGAAGAAACATCTCTTGCCTTAGTAAAAAAAAGAAATGAAGGATATTGACAGCATTAACAATACACATTTTATGGAGCACATAACAACATAGTACTCGCAAGTACCATAGAACTATAATATATTAGTATATAATATATATATATATTATATATATATATATATATATATATATATATAATATATATATATATATATTATATATATATATATATATATAGATAATTCAAGTATAAACAAGTCTAATCCAGTAATATCTATATGACACAAGTAAGCTTGAATTTCATGTCTGTTAGGAAAGATGTAAATAATAAACCTGCATTCTTGAAAGTATTTTCATCAAGGGGGTCACTAAAAATCAGATACAACAATATAATAATTGGTGCAAACCACCAGCATGGGAGTTTTCTAAACATAAATAATTGAGAATTTCTTTGTGTTTGAAACTAACTAAATTAAGGTAAGATGTGATAATCTATCATTGTAACTTGTGATGAAAAGAAGAATAGTCTTAGAATAGTGAAGTGAGTAGCATCTCTAAGGTTTTAGGTTGATAGTGATGTGATAATAGTATCCGAACTACCTAAAGTTACTAAATAAGCATAGAGGCACCTCTAAAAGTGTTGTTGATACTAAAAAAGATATCATCTTTACACCAAATTTGGTAAGCTTAAAGTAAGCAATATTAGAGTCATTTTTGGAAGTATGGGAATCTATTAGGAAGGGAAGCCCCAGATGTAGGAAAGGAATTTAGATAGCTTTCAAATTTCTTATACCTGATGGATGTAAGGGGCTTAAGATTTTTTTGAATTACGACTCATGATATTGATCTAACATACCCCCTTAGCCTACCGAGAAATTAGTTACTAGGCTCGATTAATTTTAAAATTTTCCTTGGTTATAGTTAAGATTCCACTGTCATCACAAGTATAGTTACTCCATTCTTTACATTCCCTACAACTATACTTAAAATCTTGATTACTGAACAACATCAAAGTAAGGAACCATACACCTTAAGCACAATATTTCATACTCTTTGATCAACCCTTAGGCATAAACTTCAAACTAAGAAAGAAAGGAATCATGGCATGCAATCCATAACTTCTTAGATGACTCCACACAAGCCTTAATGGAACATTCATTTGAATCTATTGTAACTAACATGGCTAAGGAAATCCTAAATCATTGATTATACAACTAGAAACATTATTCCATAATTGTTATGCATGCACTAATGTCCCATGCATAAACATTTGTGAAGTTAAACTAGAGATATCACATAATGTTAGAGGCATACTATGGTCCTTCACTAAACACAATGATGTCCAAGTTTAGATTCACTAGATGTCTCACACATCCATATATGTTCAGCTCACAATCAAGGTTAGTATAAATAGTTTCACTCATGCATAATGATCCAATGCAAATTCTATCATGAGTAAGATGGCTCCATGGACCAAGCAATAACAACTACCAAGTAGGCTTCCACTACTAACTCTACTATTGGATGCAATAATATTCACATGCATAAGAATGCAATCATTCACATAACTACAAATAACACAACATCTACACATCTGAGCTAAATGATTTAACAACATAGAAATTCAGGATTAAACATACAACATATTCCATGAAAGTGAATCTGACTAAATTAGAAGAATGAACATCGCTTGGAAAATTGAGCACCACCACCCAACCTAGAACTGACTCTTCAGTTCACCCCTGGGCTGAGGTTCTTGCCATGGATCAATTGCCTCCAATTAATCTATGAAATGGGTATTTAATACCCTCTTTCATGATATGGTTTGCATTAGCGGCGTCCCTCTTTTATGGATCTTTTTTATCCATTTGCCTAGGCTTATCTCGAAAAAGCTCGCCTTTCCTCCCGTGAGGCTTTTCCTCATAAAATATTTCCTTTCTCTCCTGCACAAATTTTATGTTTCTCTCAATGGATATTTATCACCAATCCATTTAGCATATCTAGAACTAAATCTAGAAGCTTTATCATGAAAGGTTTATCATATCCCATTCCCTAATGGGATTTGGAAAGAATATCATCTCTTTGTGTGTTGCTTTTCCAAGTGATTAATTTATTCATTTATTTAATAATGTATTTACTTTTCATATTACACATCAAACCTAGCTTTCCTCATCTTAAGTTTGCAATAAACAATGTAAACTTTGAAAGAGGAACTCATATTGTTACCTATTTCGTAGAGATAGAAAAAAAGTGACCCGATTTTGAAAATGGGTGATACATAACACACATGTTTTTTTAGAGTATAGTTTTTGGCACTTTAAATTTTTTTAAGTACATTACATTTTAGAATGGTTTTTGTTTTCATGCTGATTTAAAAAAGTGGTAATTCTGCATGAGGCCCTTTTTCTAAAAGACCTATTTTTTTACTTTAAATTTTCTATTGTATGAAATGTAAATAATTATTTTCTAAATTTAATAATTTTGAAGTGGTCTTCTTCTTCATATTTTCTTGCTTTTATTTTAATTTTTTTTGTATTGAGGTTCTTATTGTTTTGCATATTTAAAGAAGAAGGTCAATATTTTGAATTTTTGATATTCTACATATTTATACATTGTTAATTAATTTTTCAATTCACATGAAATAATTGCCTCTAAAAAACAATAATTTTTAACAATTGACATAAAAATAACCATTTTCAACATAAATATAACTAAAAGACTACACGTTTTGATCATTTTTTGTAATTTTTTTTACTAGAAATGACATGTCAAAATCACAATTTTTATAGGAAAATTTTAACTAAAAATGGTTAAATAATAGTTTTTTTTAATGAATTTCATGTCAAAAAAATAATAATAATCACTGTGTTTCTCAAAAATTAATGATTAACATAAAAGTTAATGCAAAAATCACACAATACAAATATTGAATGCATAACAACCGTAATTGAGTGCTTATTCTTCTCATAAAATGTCAAAGTCAAAACATTACCAGTATAACTAATTAGTAGTTACAAAAAATGAGCTTCATTTCCAAGCATAACTTAAATTTAATCAACAATGTCATGTAATCCAAACTCTTCGTCCTCTAGAGTTTCATCATTATCTGCTTCCACAATATTTTCTGCTTTTTCTTTATCATTTTCCTCTTCTAATGGATCTTTCATGTTTGCGAATCTCCCAATGTATGCATTTCCAATCATTCTGTGTAATGGTGGTTGGGGTTTCTTTGCCTTTTTTGCCACACATGATTCACTAAAGTCCCCTTTCTTCAACTCAATTTCTTGCATTGCATCTGGAAGAAATTGAAGAGCATTAATCCTTTGCTGAATAAAATTGCACTATATTGGATCTTTTTCAATGGAAATGCAATTTCTTCATTTTTGAAGGCAACATGCTAGTGTTGTACCTAATTATCAAGCACAAAAGAAATAATGAAGTAAATTTGTACAATGACATATAAATTAAGAAATAACATATTGAAATTCAATTCCATGTAATAAAACTTACCGGAGCCAGAAAATAAATCAAGAACCCTATATCCTTCATTTGAACATATGTCTATAAGATAGTTAATCAATAATTGTGGTTTTTGATAAATGTTAACTATCTCTCATTTTGCTTCTTTGTCTTCATATGTTAGTTTTCTCACAATAGCATCATAAGTCAGTATTTGGCTATGACTCTTTCCATCTACTCAATTAAAAATCATAGACATATAGCTATCATCTTTTTCCCAACTCTCAATATGGATAAGCTCACAATCATTTGTAAATGGTTGATCTTCATGGTTAAGAAGATTTGACTTTTGCCTGTAACATGAAATAGTAAAAGTTCAATTAACTTGTACATAAATGAATTTTCTAACATTAATCAAATATACATTTTCAACATCTTACCATGTAAGATGCATCCTTAAATTTGTTTTCCCCTTGAAGCTTGACAATAACATTGCCAATTGTGTGTCCGAATGAAATGTCACAAATCTCCATAATGGTGATGGCGTGACTTCTAAAAATCCCGCAACCACTTTATTAATAGCTTGATAAGTATAAGGGTCAATATCAAAGTCAACGTTTGGAATATTGAAAACTTGGGGAATATCTACAATAACTAGGGCATAATTCCTTTTAGGTATGAATTTAGCAATGTCTTCATAGTTGCCTTGTATTACTTGATATTGAATAGTTTCAAGCTCATTCCAAATGAAATGAGTAAAAGTTGGATCAAGTTCAACATTCTTAAGACATTACGTCTTTAGTCTTTCGATCTTAATTTTTCAATAAAGGTTATGAAACTATGTGGTACTCCATTTGCACCATTCTTCATCTTTTATAAAATAAACAAATATATGTGTAAGTTATAAATTAAAAATAGTATACACATGAATAAAAATGAATGTATAAATCAACATACCTTTTTAAATGCAAGAAAAAAAGAAATTAATGTTGATGTAGAATTTGAATCTGGATAGTTGCATACAACATCATCCCAACTATCTTCATTCAACAATTTAACCATTTGTTCTTGAATTTTCATGTAAACTTTGTGACTGAATAGATAAAGTAAAAAAAAGTTAATATAATGATATGTATAACAAATACTATCAAGAACAATATGTTATATTTAAAAGAAAAATATAATCTAGAAATAAGTAAAAATAATTCAACAAACTTATTTTTGAAATTCCTCAGGCATTTCCTCCAATGATAATTCCCCTTACCTCACATGAGATAATATTTCTTTGACAAGTTTTTCATCCTTCACTCCTTGCAATGCTCTCCAAGGTGTGATACTCATATCTTTTGGAAGTTGCTTCATTTCAAAACCTAATTTACTATTGCTACATATCAATGTTTAAACCTTTTGACCTTCTGGTTTTTAATGTCAATGTTCTCCCACATGCTAAAAATCTCATTAATCAACTCCCATATCTCTCCAGTTCTAAATTCCAACTGGAAAATGTTATCAATGCCTCTAAATAAATCGTTTACTCTGCCACCTTTGTCGCCTTTTGAATTGGTTTTCTCTTCAATTTGATAGCCTATTTCTATACAACGTTCCCTTTAGAAATCTACAAAAACATTTATCTTATCCCCACCACATTTTTCTTCAAATTCACTATAACTAAATCTAACCCTTTGGATGAAAGTCATAGACATCCTATATTCATTATCTGAATTATGATCCCATGCCACTAACTTTGCTTCTGTATTTAATAAACCAGCATAAATTATACATTTCATTCTTTCAAAACGTGGGTTATTGGGATACTCCTCTATCAATTGTCTTTGAGCTTCTATAGAATGGTTCCCCCAAGCACATAATAATTGTATTGAAAACATTTTGACTTATCAAATGCATCTTTGTTGGGAACTTGAACTAGATCAACAAGAAACACATAATTAACCATATGAGCATATGGATTGTACCTCATCAATGTCTTCAAGTTGTGAACATACAGATGGTGTATCTTTCTGATTTGATATTTACATTGTCCTTCACTTGCCTTATAGATTTGTCTTTATATATTCAATATTTACATTTCCCTGGCCAGCCCCCCACACCACCCCAACTGCCCTACGGCCCACGAGGGTGGCGGGGCAATTCCAGGAATCGACCAACCACCCCCGCAGGTCATTAGATCATCGAGGTGGGGTGGCGTGCCAAGTAGCCAGCCCCACGAGCCCTAACCTATGAGCCCATTTGGCCGCCCTAAGCATTACCATGCCCACTACGGACATAGTGAGTAAATTTGGCACAAAAAAAAAAAAAAAATCATTGAACTTATTTAATTTTAAAATTTTCAAAGCAAAAAAAATTAACTAACCTTTCAAATGTGAGAATCCTCCATTGAATATGTTGTTGATAGTAATGTAGTTGCTCCACAAATTCGATCCAAGTCTTTTAATGAACCTCAAAAATCTTGATGTAATGTGATTAATAGTGATAATGAAATTTATTATATAGGTGAAATTACGGGAATGTTTTACCGTACTGTTAATGTGGGATTAATTTGTTTTTAAAAAAAATTAGCATGTTAACTTTGTTATGGCAATATAGGAAACTATGATAAAGCGAATATTATGGAATTGTTTTACGATGAATGTGGGATTAATTTGTTTTAGAAGGTATTATAAAAATTTAAAAAAACATTCAATTGTTTAGTAAATATTATACAGTTTAACTATTAAATTAATTTAGGTAAAATATTTAGTTTACAATTTTAAATTTAAAGATTTATTTCATAAAAAAAAAAAAAAAAAATAGTTAAAAGTTTTAAACAAATTGTAGAATAAATAATGGAGGGAAAAATTTTGGCCAAAATTTTTGGAGGGAAAATTTCATTCTTTAAGCTATATAATATCATTAGGAGAGTCTTCACTTGTATCATTCAACCTCTTCTATTTCAAAGGGATGAATTTTTCTGATAGTGAAGTTTCGCTTTGTGAAGCATCAACATCTTCATCGCATAACAACTCCATTCATATTGATGAATATAATGGAAATTCTTCCACTGTGAATAGAGAGTCAATTCTTCCACTTAGTCCTAATCCTAAGAAGTATGAGAGTAGCGCTAACGAAAGAGGGGATGAAAATTTTAAATAAATAAAGAGTCACGGTTTCCACTTAGTCCTAATCCTAAGGGTTATGAAAGCAGCAGTGATGAGGAGCATGATGAAGAATTTCAAAAGAATGGAGCGTCACGATGTCCACTTAGACCTAATCCTATGGACTATGAGAGTAGCAGTGATGAAGAGCATGATGACGAATTTCAAAAGAATGGAGTGTCACGGTGTCCACTTAGTCCTAATCCTATGGACTATGAGAGCAGTAGTGATTGAGAGCAAGTTGACAAATTTCAAAAGAATGGAGTGTCACGGTGTCCACTTATCCCTAATCTTATGGACTATGAGAGCAGCAGTGATGAAGAGCATGATAAAAATTTTCAAAAGAATGGAGTGTCACAATATCCTCTTAGTCCTAATCCTATGGACTATGAGAGCAGCAATGATGAAGAGTATGATGATGAATTTCAAAAAAATGGAGTGTCACAGTGTCCACTTAGTCCTAATCCTATGGACTATGAGAGTAGCAGTGATGAAGAGCATGATGAAAATTTTCAAAATGATGGAATGTCACGGTGTCCTCTTAGTCCTAATTGTATGGACTATGAGAGAAACAATGATGAAGAATTTCAACTGAATAGAGTGTCACAGTGTCCACTTAGTCCTAATCCTATGGACTATGAAAGTAGCAGTGATGAAGAACATGATGAAGAATTTCAAAAGAATGAAGTGTCATGGTGTCCACTTAGTCCTAATCCTATGGACTATGAGAGCAGCAGTAATGAAGAGCATGATGAAAAATTTCAAAAGAATGGAGTGTCACGGTGTCCTCTTCGTCCTAATCCAATCGACTATGAGAGCAGCAATGGTGAAGAGCATCATGACGAATTTGAAAAGAATGGAGTGTCACGGTGTCCACTTAGTCCTAATCCTATAGACTATGAAAGCAGCAATGATGAAGAGCATAATGAAAATTTTCAAAAGAATGCATTGTCATGGTGTCCTCTTAGTCCTAATCCTATGGACTATGAGATTAGCAACATGAAGCACTTAGTCCTAATCTTAAGGACTATGAGAGTAGCAATGACAAAGGAAAGAATGTAGCATTTTTAGTAAGTAAACAGTCACATTTTCAAAGTAGTCCTAATTCTATGGACTATGAGAATAGAAATGACAATGCACATGAGGAAGAATATCCAATAAACATCAAGTCAAATTTTCCATTTATTCCCAATTCTAAGGACTGTGACAGTAGAATTGAAGAAGGGGAAGATGAAGAATATCCTCCAAGTCAGTATTTAAAAATCACAGCTAATCATAATGTGGATAACGTTCCTTAGAATGATGATGAAAATGCTTATACAAATGATGATCTAATGATGGAGATGTTGCCAAGAAATATTGTATTGAGAAGTAGAAGCAAACCTTTTCATATCAATGCAAGATGTTCTAGTTATACAAGGGGTAGAGTAGAATATCTGACGAGAAGAAGTTCTATCAGCGCTCTCATTTCAAGCGAATGTTGTCAAAAAGATTTCTTGAAACATATGGATTTCAAATTTTCATTAGAGAAAAGGAAGAGATACTTGTCAATGAATAAAAGCATGCAAAATTCATATTTAGTTGGGTGCATGCAATCTACATTGTCAGGTTATGATTATCATATTGGGTCTTTATTTATCTATAGAAAGGCTTTCAAAATGTTTCATTCGATGGGTAATTTTCATCTCTCAAGAATCTAAGAAATTTTGGAAAAGGATCCCACATTTTATTCAGAAGTACGTCATAAATGATGGTTTGGGCCATTATCAAATATTGTAATGTCATGGATGAAAGATTTATTTTCAAAGCATGGAGATTGTATGCCTAATAGAGAGACAATACATATTCCACATAATTTTTCAAGATAAGAAATCTACAACTTATACAAAGAATATGCAAAAGGTTCTAAGGGACATGGTCGGTTTATTACATATCAATATTTTGTGAAGGTATGGAAGAAAGAATTCAACAATGTCTATATTCCTAAGAAGACAAGGATGGGGACATAGAAAATTTTAGGGGTGAATGTTCGCCCTTTGGCGAAATTAAGGGGTTTTAAATTTTTAGTGGGCGAATATTTTGTACCACAGTACATTTTTACAAATCACCTCAAATATCCCACCTTATTTTAAGGGAGAAGGTAAAAAAGGTAAATTTGGCCCTTGAAATTAGGAGTTACAACCTTCCATTCACTCATTTTCAAGAATAGGTTTTCTTTAAGTGAATCCATTCGCCCATTTTCAAGAATAGGTTTTATTTAAGTGAATCATATGGGCCAAATACTATATTTATAAAAGAGTTATGGTAAATTAATAAAAAATTAAATAAATGAGAAGTATGGTAAATAAATAAAACATTTTTTATATTTACTCCATAAGTCACCTTATATACATGCAAGGGTGTAAACAAATAAAAATATAAGTAAAGTGAGGTATGGTAAATAAATTAAAACGTCTTTTTATACTTTACTCAAAAAGGTATGGTAAATAAATAAAAAATATAAATAAACTAGATGGTATGGTAATAAATAAAACCTCCTTTTTATATTTAGTCCATAACCCTCGTTCTATTTATGAAGGCTCAAGAAAGAGGTTTTATTTAGGTGAATCCTATGGGCCAAATACAATATTTGTAAAAGATGTATGGTAAATTAATAAAAATATAAATAAATGAGAGGTATGGTAAACAAATACTTTTTATTTTTATTTTTACTCCATAAGTCACCTTATATTTACGAACACTCAAAAAATGTGTTATATTTAGGTGAAACCTATGGGCAAAATACTATGGGACAAATACCATGGACTCGATTGTTATTAATACCATGCAAAAAAACATTATTAACCCTAATATTAGTATTAATAAAAATTAAAATGGCACATGGTATTGACCCATGGCATTCACCAAAATGGCACATGATAATGACCCATGGTATTCACCTGGAATGTAGCCTATTTAAATGTGGGAATTAAACCAGCATAGATCCATCTTTACTTTTGATCTACTAACCCCCGAGAGGTATCAAATATCATGATATGCAAACTAGCATAGAGTGAAAAAATATTTGATCCGAGTAAAAATGGATGTTGTAATTTAATATATGTTAAACATTTTAGCTTGGTTAAAATAAAAAATAAAATAAAAATCCACTATTAATTTTATTAATTTTTATAAATTACTAGTAGTAATTTTAAGCTCCAGGTTTATGATAACCCATGGTAATACCAAGATCTTACAAGATTTATAATTGAGTAAAATATTCGTCATGCCTGGTGAGAGATTCGCCAAAAAATTATATATACATATTATATTATTGATAAAATCGCCTTCCATTTTTCCTATATACCATGGAGATTCGCCCATTTATTATACTTATAAATTTGGGGGGGGTTCTTAAAATTTTCCCTAGATGGGGATTTGCAGTACATGTGCTTCTCTTAAATCAAAAAGGGACAAATGTGAAGGTTCAGAAAGAGATAAGCATTCATAACTTTAACTTTTAAAATTGTAGTCATCAACTATGAAAACGTATTTCTTAATGGCTTTCTTTTATGTTGTGTAGATTCAATTGTCAAAGAACTTTAGGAGCATCACGAACAACAAACTAGTGAAAGGAGAAAGTTGTACAAGCATCGAAAGAAGTATTATGATAATCCGAATAAATATTTGGGTTTGATAATTGATGACATGGATGAGAAGAAAACACTTCTACCACATTTTGTTCGCATGCCCAAAAATTTACAAGAGGGAAATTTTATTTAGTATCACTTGGTGACTTATGGTCTTCAATGGGAAAATGTTGCCAAGTGTGTATTTCACAGCTCCAAATATTCATAATGATGCAAATCTGACAATAACCATAATTCATGATGTGCTTTCTCATTGATCTAGTAATCTTCCTGAAGTTTTGTATCTACAATTGGACAACACTTGTGAAAACAAAAATCAGGTTGTTTTTGGATATCTAAACATGCTTGTTGGATTGAGAATTTTTCATAAGGTAAAGGTTGGTTTCTTTCTTGTTGGGCATACTCATGACCATATTGATCAAATGTTCAATCACATTGAGGAGGAAGGAAGTTGGGAGCTTTCCATCATTAATTGAATGTATTAAGAAATCATACATGCCAGAGCCTACTTTTGATGTGTAGAAATTGTTGACATGTGAAAGTTTATTATGGAATCACATGGTGAGAAGAAATGCATTGAACAACTTAATGAAATTAGCTTCCAACATCAATATTGTATTAAAAAAATTGATGGTAAAACACTAATATTGGGCAAGAAGTATTCATCTACTACAGAATGGGCACTGTCATTAGGTTTGGAATTTTTGAAGTTCATTCCAAATCATCCAATATTTGCATCAAAAATATTGTTATTACAATCAGTTGGTTAAGTTCATAATGCACACGGATAGAATAGAGATAAATTATTCTAATTGCCTAGAAGAAATTAAAAAATGTATTAGATATACATATGAGTCTTTTGACATTGCTGATTTGGTTTGATGGGAGTCATTTTTCAATAATCAAAGTGATATCATTTCAACAACAACAAATTAAGATATACCTTAGAAAAATTCATTTATTTGGCCACAAAATGTGTCAAATGAACATGAGGAAATAAACATTATTGAACAAAAACAATCTCAAGGTATTATTAATTCTTCAGAGGCAGAGGAAAAAGAGATGTATATTGGTTCTAGTATATTTCGTGCACAACGTAAAGCCATGGAAGACCTTTACAGGGGTTCAGTACAGAATATTAAGGAGGGTTGCATGATTGCAATCCTAGCAGATGGAGATCCCAATAGCTATCCATTCTGTGTTGCTAAGGTTATAAAGGTCTTTACAGAAAATGAGGATGTTACAAGTGTTGAAATACATTGGTATGCCATAAATACACACCCAGTCAATGGTGTGTATAAGCGAGAGATGGTAGTTGACAAAAAAAATGGTGGAAAGAGAAAAAGAAAGGGTACAAATATAAATCACCGTTGTATAGACCTCTTAAAATTGGAGGATGTTGACATACTTGTTTATGACATCAATTTAACAAAGAGAGGAACTCTTCGCTTCAAGATGATAGATATTTTGAAAAGGTTTTTACCAAAAAGAACAGTGTTGAGATGGAAGTCTGATGAAATCAATCGTAGATCCAGAAGAATTTTGAAAACTGAAATGGTGGGCATGCATGTGGATTCAGATGGGGCACTAGTTGATGAAAGAGAAGAATATGGAACATCTTCGTCTACATCCAGTCATTCATCTAAAGATGTGAATTCTAATGGTGTGCAAGAAAATATGAGTGATTTTGAAAAAATTTCTAAGACAATTTATATAACTAATGTTTGCATCATATCTTGAAATAAAAATTTTGATTTCCATATGGTGTTAAACCAGAAGTTATGAGTCATTTTTATGTTGTTTGATTATATGTTTTAAGTATGACGATTTTTATTGTTTAGAATATCTACAATGCAACATTAAATTAGAGATTTAATGTATGTTTCATTCAATATACAAATAATGACATTTTGATTAATTTAGTCATGTAATTTGTTCATAATGTCATGGTTTTTAATTTTATGGTTGAAAAAATTTCAATTTTTTTGTATCTTTAATGTTATAGTTGAAAACAATTAGAATTTTAGCAATCTTTAGTGTGATGTTATTATATGTTTAACAACATGGATGAAAACTAATAGAATTTTAATATATTTCAGATCCCATTATTTTATCTTTATGGTCCTTACTAAAACATGTTGAATTTATACTTAGGAAAGAAAAATGTTATTCTACCAAAAACATTAGTGTGTTTTTTTCCTCATAAACAACTGTTTTTTTGCATATAAAAATTCAGTTTTACTAGCATTTTTTAAAAATGTTCAAAATTGACCCTAAAAAAAAAAAAAAAATCATCGTTCCAATATCAACATTTTTCGTTTTTAGGGTGTTTTTTGCACGAAAAATTCATTTCACTGATATTTTTAAAACATGTTCAAAATTGACCTTAAAAAAAAACCATTGTTCCAATATACACACTTTTTTATCTTAGCACTGTTTTTTATGTTTTTTCAAGGTTTTTTGCCCAGAGTTCCCATTTTGGGCTTATAGTTCCTGTTTCAAAGTTTACATTGTTAATAGTTTGACACACAAGGGAGACGTGTTACAAATAAATTATGGATGATTTTCTAATTGGTTTAATTTATAACTGTCTCATGATTATAAATGCTTAATTTGAGAAAAAGCAAGATGAAAAAAGAATTAAGGTTGATTGGAATGGATGTTAATTGTATTTTCAGTATCTTAAGATCTAATCACAATTTGTACAAGAGGATGAACAGGGATATATGTAGACTATATTCCATGAGAAATCTATTCAAACTGTAGAATATATATATTATTATATAACTGTAGAATATATATATATATATATATATATTGCATCTGTAAGATATGACAAAAAACTCTTAACTTAGTCATTGGTTGATGCATTCTCTTTAAAGTGTTGGAAGATTGCATAAGCTGGAAAGGAAAACATAGAAAATATGCTTGATAACATACACATGACAACAAATATGTACATTAAATACTCTGAGGAATATTTTATCCTAATGTGAATTGGAGGATTGATGGTGGTTATCAATGAAAAAGAAAAAATCAGAAAATAGGCAGATAGCCATCTAAGGTAACTAAAGCGAAGTGGCATATAATTTTAAGAAAGATTAAACTTGTGGTAAAAAGAATATTGCCAGTATATTGGCACAAGCAATAAATAAAATGACTTTTATAGGCACCTAAGTTACAAAAGGAGAGGACCCCATGTAACCTCTATATACCTTAATTAATAATTTACAAAATATTTTACTAAATTCAACTATGGTTAACAATGGTTGATCATGGTGACCCTGGGTAAGTATGGTCAATCATAGTTAACCATAGTAAACCATAGGTATGATAGTTGATGATGGTTGACCCTAGTTAGACTATTGTTAAACATCGATGATTATATTTTGATTATAGTTAATGATTGTTTTACTATAATTGACCATAGTTGATTATGGGTTTTCATGTTCATAATATTTAAACATCACTGACTATGTTTTGACTATGAATGACTATGTTTAACAATTGTTTAACAATGGTTGACCATGGTTGACTATAATTATCGATGTTCACCAGGTTTAAACATCATTGACAGTGTTTTAACTATGAATGGTTATGGTTAACAATTGCAAGACTATGGTTCAACATGGTTTTACTATGGTTGATCATGATTGTCTATCTTTGAACATGGTTTAACTATGATCAACCACCATTCGACCATAATTTGACTATGCTCAACCAAAGTTGAATAAGATTGATTATAGTTGACAATGGTTTCAATATGGTTTGACTATGGTTGGCCATATTTCAACTATGATTTTTCTATAGTTGACCATTATTTGATTATGGTTACCATTGCGATAGTGGTTGTTGATGGTTAACAATGCTTTGATTATGATTAACCTTGGTCGTCCACTCTAGGCCTCCATGGTCAACCATGGCCATACACTATGGTTCAATTTGGTTCACTATGGTTCGCTATAGGTCACTTACAAATAGACCATGATGCATGTGTTAAATATGATTCACCATGGTAGTCATGTTGACTATTGTTGACTATGATGCCCATGTTGACTATAGTTTACCATGTTAACAATAGTCACTCATATTTAACATGTATTAATGTATAGAATAATTTATAGTTAAAACATTATAATTTTCTAGATTAATATATTATTAATATGTCATTAATACTATATTAAACTCTTATTAATGTTATTTAAATGTTCTAATAATCGTATTAATGTGTTAATATATATATATAGCCAATTAAATATATTAATTTGATTAAGTAAATATTGGTATTAATAAAATAATTATTAAGAAATTATTATTTTAATTGATTAATATATATTAATTAAAATATTATCCATGACATTTACTTGATAAATATTAATAATTAAATTAAAATTTGAAAATCCTTTCTATAAATTAAATTAAATTTTTTAAATTAAGATATAGTAAATTAGTTTAACTAAAACTTAAGTTAGTAAACCAAATTTAACCACTTTGTACTCAAATTCAAGTTAGAAGCTTTCTGGGATTATAAATGGTATTAGAAAGGCAAATGAATAGTAAAATGTAAATATCAACCATTAAATTTGTAAAATTTATTCCAATCTCAACCCTTCCGCACACAATTTCAGTTTTAATTCGATGAAATGATCAGAGATTTTACAATGATCTCGGTCGGCTCTCGAATATCGAAAACAATACAGACGACTTACCTCGTCCTAAAAACCAAGGAAATCAATGCGATACGCCTACCAGTATATTAAAGCCATCATCATTTTATAAGTATTATTCATCCTTGGACCAGTGGAGTCATGTCGTCTTCTATTATGGAATATATTGTTCATCGTTGGACTGTTGCCTTGTATTGAATTAGATATATAGATGAGACTGCTAGTAATCCATTGAGAATTTGAATGAACTTCTATTAATAAAGCAATATAGAATGAATTTTTAATGACATTCCATGATTTCATAGTATGTTGTTGATAACAACCACATAGTACACATCAAATATATTATTCGATGAGAATGAGAATCTGACAAGAATGATATGGGTGCAGCCAACATAGGACCACAAGAAATATGTTATTCGATGAGCTTGTAAGCCGACGAGATTGATACGGGTGCAGCCGACACTGACATATGATTACATAGCACACATCAAGAAATATATTATTCGATGAGAATGAGAAGCCGACAAGATTGATATGGGTCAACCCTACACTCACCTATGATTATTGTTGTTGCCGCTACTCGTGATTATTGTTTTTGCCTCTACTACTATGAAGCCTGCACAAGAAATAGATGAAGAGCTACTGCGTGAAAACTAAAGGCAGAGGAGTTAAATCATGAACACCTCTCACGATTGAACAAAAGCCAATTTACTTGATAGTTGAACGAAGTGTAAAGCCCATAAAATTCACGCACAGTAAAACAGTAAGTAAAATAGAGTAGCAGCAGGGGAATACACAGTGAAAGTTAAAATATGATTTCCTCGTGATTTCTTTGTTAGAATATGATTTCCTCGTGATTTCTTTGTTAGAGATCAGATGCACAGCATATTATACAAATTAATCAGCAAATAATTCATGCACATCAAAACACAGGAATTAAAGTGGTTCACCCAACCAATTTGGGCTACGTCCACACAACATAGGCATCGGCAATCTTATTAATCAAAGAGGAGATTACATAAATAAATCCTCACAAAACTCTCACCCTCATAGCAAAGAATCTGAATGGTTGCGTGTTATATAGCAAAGAGAATCTAACAACCTCGTTAACTCACTCACATCAAATGTAGGAGGTATTAATCATCTCCCAACAACCTGAAGCTAATCTAGGAACTGATTCCTATTGTTGTCATCAACTGAGATTTTTTCTATCTTATGCAAAACAGAAAATCTCAACAATATCCATCTTGACAACAATTAGCCTGATGCCCTGTTATTATTATTTTATCTTTTCTGCAAGCCAAGAGAAGCCAAACACCAGCGTAGCTTCTCTAACAAAACTGGTTTCATGAACATGTATTCACAATTCTCCTTTGTATGCACCTTTTCAAGAGAGACTCCCCTTTCAGTGATAACTTGTCTTACAAAATGGTACTTGATCAGTATATGCTTTGATTTACTATGATAGGCCGGATTCTTAGCCAAATGTATTGCACTTTGACTGTCGCAAAATAACTTGATGTTGTCCTGCAACCTACGAAATTCACCAAACAAACCTTTCAACCAAATCGCTTCTTTGCAAGCATGAGAAGCAGCAATGTATTCTGCTTCATTAGTGGACAAAGCAACAATGTTTTGTAGCTTTGACATCTAGCTGATAGCTCCACCTGCAAGAGTAAAGACGTACCCTGAAGTTGACCTTCTCTTATCCAAATCACTTACAAAATCAGAATCAACATATCCGCAAACAAATTCGCTACTCTTATTGTAAGAAATACAATAGCTACTTGTGCCTCTCAAATACCGAAGCACCCATTTCACTGTTGACCAGTGTTCTTTACCCGGATTTTCCATGTACCTGCTGACAACCCCAACTGCATGTGAAATATCTGGTCGAGTACAAACCATCGCATACATTAAACCCCCTACTACATTGGCATATGGAATTCGAGACATATAATCCTTTTCTTCATCTGTATTAGGACATAAACTCGAAGAAAGCTTAAAATGGGAAGCTAAAGGGACTGAAACAGGCTTCACATTATCCATACCAAACCTCAAAAGTATTTTCTCAATATACTTTTGTTGTGATAGCCATAGCTTACCATTGCTCCTGTCTCTGAAAATCTCCATGCCCAAAATCTGTCTTGCTGCTCCTAGATCTTTCATATCAAATGTCCTTGCCATCTGAGCCTTCAACCTGTTGATTTCTTCTATGCTTTTGCTTGCTAAAAGCATATCGTCAACATACAATACTAAGATAATGAATATGCCATTTTTCAATTGTTTAAAATAAACACAATGATCATATTCACTTCTAACATATTTCTGACTCAACATGAAAGAATCAAACTTCTTATACCACTACCGAGGCGACTGCTTCAGGCCATATAATGACTTCTTGAGCCTGCAGACAAATTTCTCATTGCGACGCTGAACAAACCCTTCCGGTTTTTCCATATATATTTCCTCATCTAAGTCACCATGTAGAAATGCAGTCTTAACATCTAATTGTTGCAACTTTAAATCAAGCAAAGCCACTAATGCTAACACTATTCTAATTGAAACAATTTTAACCACTCGTGAAAAAATCTCATGAAAGTCAATACCAGCTTTCTGAGAAAACCCTTTTGCAACCAGTCGCGCTTTGTACTTGTCTTCTGTATCATTCACACCTCGTTTCAGCTTGAAAACCCATTTACACCCCACAGTTTTCCTACCTTTCAGAAGCTCAACCAGATCCCATGTGTCGTTCTTATTTAAAGCCATCATTTCGTCCTTCATGGCTGCTTTCCACTTGTCACTTTTCGAACCTTCTATTGCTTCTTGATAGCACATAGGTTCATTATCATTAGCAGTAAATGCAACTGAAGTAACATAATCATCATACCTTCTCGGTGGTCGTTTGATTCTTGTCGACCTCCTCAAGGATGTTTCTGGCTCTTCCTCGATTGGCTGACTACCATCTGTAGGAACTTCTTGATGATCGGTATCTGAGACCTGTTCATGATCTAAACCTGAACCCTGTTCATGTTCTATTTCTGAAACCTGTTCATGACTAGTATCTGAACTATGGTCATCATGACTATCATTAGAAATGCTATCAAACTGAATGTGCTGAAAGTCAGATACATCATCCTGTTTCAATCTACTATCTATATCTAACTGTACAAGAGAGGATTCATTAAACTTTACATCTCTATTGATGATGATTTTGCGGGTAGTAGGATCCCACAATCTATATCCCTTTGTTCCAACACCATACCCAACAAAGATATACCTTTTAGACTTTGGATCTAACTTAGTTCGCTGATGTTTAGGCACTAGAACATATGCATCACAACCAAACACTCTGAGTTTAGAATAGTCACAAGGGTGTCCTTTCCATACCTCTTGCGGAATCTTGCAATCTATCGTCGTCGATGGAGATCGATTTATCACATAACAAGCTGTTGCCACCGCTTCCATCCACAACTCCTTTTGCAACTCGGCGTTACTCAACATACTCCTTGCTCTCTCTAGAAGAGTCATGTTCATGCGTTCAGCAACTCCATTTTGCTGAGGAGTATAAATCGTGGTCTTATGCCTCTTGATCCCTGCATCCTTGCAATAGCTGTCAAACTCCTTGGAAGTAAACTCACCACCATTGTCAGTTCTTAAACAGTTTATTGTTCTACCAGTGTTGTTTTCTACCAATGCTCTAAACTGCTTGAAAACTGAAAAAACATCAGACTTTCTTTTCAACATGTAGACCCAAACCTTCCTAGAAAAGTCATCAATGAATGATACAAAATAAGACGAACCACCATATGAAGTTGTAGGGGCTGGTCCCCAAACATCTGAATGGATATAATCAAGTATGCCTTTACTAGTATGTTTGCCTGTTTTAAACTTTTGTTTACTTTGTTTACCAAACAAACAATGCTTACAGAAATCTAACTTTCCTGACTTTAGATTTGGAAGTAACTTGCGATCAGCCAAAATTTTCAACCCTCTCTCACTCATATGCCCCAATCTTTGATGCCATAAGTGAATGGAGTTACTGTCATGTGCAGAAACAGTAGACACAAAAGCTGACCCAGTACCTCCTTCTAACTGAAATAGATTTC
>APFE030485183.1:172270-224281 GCA_000404065.3 Pinus taeda
GTTTGATGCACCAGAATCTAACAACCAATGTTGACCATGATTTGACACATTAACTGATAATACTTCATCACTCATACCTGAACCAGATGTCGAACCTATATCTGTCGTATTTGCCTCATTCTTCTCTGTCGAAGACTCTGCTTTTGAAGTTTGCTGCTGTCGCTTCCAGTAGTCCTTCTTTAAATGCCCTGATTTGCCACAAAACCAGCACTTTAGCTTACTCTTCTTCCCTTTTGACTTTGAACGTGAGTCGCTCGGCTTCCTAGGGCGTCTTTCTTTCGAACGACCTCTAACCATCATAGCTTCTGATGTAGAGGTTTCAGAATACGACTTCATCCTTGTTTCTTCCGATAATAAGGATGCAACTACATCATCAAACTCAATAGTTTCTGATGAACTAAGACTGATAGAAGTAACAAAATGATCCCATGACTCAGGCAACGAGCACAATAAAGTAATAGCTTTATTCTCGGATGGAATTTTTACTTCTATACTTTGTAATTGCACAAGAAGAGTATTAAAAACATTTAAATGATCAACAATCGATGTACCTTCCTTTATTCGCAAACTGTACAACTGTCGCTTCAGGAGAATCCTATTGGTTAACGATTTGGTCATGTATAGTTTCTCTAGTTTCGTCCACAAACCAGCATCTGTTACCTCCGACATGATATTAAACAGGACATCGTCCACTAGGCATAATCGAATAGCACTTACTGCTTTTTCATCCATCTCGTCCCATTCATCGTCTGTGATGTTGTAAGGTTGTTTGGATTTACCCATCAATGCCTTTACCACGCCTTGTTGGACAAGTACGTCATGCATTTTCACCTTCCAGACATTGAAATTATTCTTGCCATTAAACAGGTATATCACCCATATGCACCAGGTATATCAAAGGCGGTTTATAGAAATAAGCAGCACAAATCATGACGACAGATCATTATCGCTCCTCCTCGTGGCTAAACCGATCCGAGAGAAAGAAATTGTGCTCAATGAGTAGGGGTTGTCAGTCTATCAAATCTGAAAGGGTACCTATATGGAGATTACACTCACACGATCTCACGATATGGCATAATCAGACGCCCATTAAACTCACAATGTAGCTTCGATGACACGCAACAATGCAATAAGATCGCCCATTGACCACTGTTACATGCTGGTTAGACACAACAATGATCTAGACTCTACCTAGATCCAAATATGACCAATGCTTGTTCCTTCATGAATCTCTTCTGGGATTTGTGTAGATCACCACTTCATTCACTTAGAAATACATTAGCGCTCATATTGCATCAAATTCAAGCTCAATCTGATGATCCAATTAACCAAATCAATGCTCATTACCCACTATTGTGTCCATCATCAATTAGTCTCGCATCATTCAGGCCATAATCACCCTTCAAATACAGATCTGCACTCATATCTACGACAAAAGAATTTGATCTTTCTCTTTGAGCTCTCGCAGAAAGCTAACGTCTAGCAACAGATCGGCTCTCAAACTCACCAGCACGAGATCGGCTCTGCACATACCATTTGTTCAGTGGAGATATGCTGCCTGATCCATGCAGCACCTCCAGGGAGCAATCGATCACTACACCGCACTACGTAGGTCGGACCAGCAATCAAACCAACTCCACGCAGCTCCAAGCAACGCCTCCATACTCCAGCGCAACAGCAACGCCTCCACGCAAGTCTCCACGCACCAACAAGCGCTCCACCTCCAACTGCTCTGATACCACTTGTTGGAAATAAGATGCACAGCATATTAGACAAATCACTCAACAAATAATTCAACCACATCAAAACACACGAATTAACGTGGTTCACCCAACCAATCTGGGATACGTCCACACAACATAGGCATCGACAATCTTATTAATCAAGCAGGAGATTACATAAATAAATCCTCACAAAACTCTCACCCTCATAGCAAACAATCCGAATGGTTGCCCTTTATATAGCAAAGAAAATCTAACAACCTCATTAACTCACTCACATCAAATATAGGAGGCATTAATCATCTCCCAACAACCTGGAGCTAATCTAGGAACTTATTCCTATTGTTGTCATCAACTGAGATTTTTCTTATCTTATGCAAAACAGAAAATCTCAACATTCTTGAAGATGATAAAGCATTTACAAATTGAAAACAGTGACTTAAATTTTAACTGAAATTTACCACTGTAAACTTAGATTTTAATTGAAATTTCCACTCATTGGTTTTGTGCAGTAACCTGCTATAACAGACAGTAAACTCTTTTGCTCACCAACCCACCATAATTTTCTCCACATTTTTCTACTCCTGTATTCTGGCATTCGACCCCTGTAAAAACTCATGAACCACTGCACTGTTTTGCATATATCAATACATACATTCATTAATTAAATTTATGGCGGGACTAAACTATGACCAAGATGAGCAGTTATATACAGAAAATAATTTCTGTAAGTTTCTTGATACTACGTGGTACAATCTCCATGTCCTCGGTAAAAGCCTGGAGTAAACATTCAACAATTTTGCAATGATTTTTCTCTGTTCTTAAATGTTTGATGTATTGTAGGTGTAGAGGACTTGTACACCGCGTTGTCGTTCTACCCCGACAAATTCTCCGAAGTAGCAGATTTTTTATTTTTTTTGTATACCATAAATTCTCCTAAGTAGCAGATTTTTTTCGCTGAATAGATTTCATAAAGTAATACAACTGGTCTAAGTAATTGCCAATCCAACTGTATTAAGTACTTTTAATACAGTTAAAAAGTACAGTTAAAAAGTACTTTTAATACAGTTAAAAAATTGAAGTGTAGAATGTTAAAATATTTTTTATTATGGAAATAGATTCAGTGTCATTAAAAATCTTATACATCAGAAATCTTAAAAGTTTACAAATATAATTCAGATTTAAAAAAAATAAAAAATACAATATTTTATCTTAATCTTACCAAATTTTTTATTATTTTCCAACCTAATTGGTAAACTCTTTACACTACCCTAAAATCTATAACTTCAATAAAAAATCGACGATCTGTAACTTGCAATAAAAATCTACTGGCCTGATTTATGATTTATTGTGTACTGTGGAAAATGGTTGCTGTCACATGTTTAATAACCACCGACACGGTAGTTGGAGTAGTTTTCCAACATTTTAAACACTACTATGGTTCTATCTACCTTTGTCAAGAAAATTGGAGGAATAGGGTTTTCCCATTCGATACTTACCTGCCCTGTACGATGTTGTGCTCCCGGATAATGCTTTCCATAAGGAACGTTGGCTTTGCCCGGACACTGGAAGCTAAGGCATATCTGTTGGGAACCCCGGTGCCGGATGGAACAAAAATGCACCATTCAACATTAGGTCTTTCACCGATCTCCAATTCTACTGCATCTATCCATCCGTCCCCTGCTACATCCGGCTTTTTGGTTACCTGCAATCCATTCTGGGTTTCAATGTCGAATTCACTCTGAGGAACAAACATGAACTTGGAAATTATCGATCAAGAATCGTGGTATTTTATTTTTCTATATTGGTCTGAATCCAGAAGAGCTAATGGGTCTTTGCAACTCCTTAACATTGTCATTTATGGGCGCTAAGAATTTGTTTCTTTGGAATAAGAATTTGCTTTTTTGGAATACTAATTTGTCTTTTTATGTTACGTTTTCAGTTACATCCAAATTTTTGATGATAGGTTTTTAGTTACACTAAAATCAATTTTTAGGTATTAGGAAACTCCCAAATTATTATCATTATTTTTGTAAGTGGTTCTATGGTTGGGCAACCAGAAAGGACAGAAAAATCAGCAACATCTCACTAATTGGGCAACCAAGAAAAAGGGTACTGTTTTGGAAACATCCAAGAATAAAAAGGGAAACATCTGAAAAAGGGAAACATTTAAAATATATGGGTTTTATCTAATTACGCAGTTTGTTTTCTTTTTATCTTTTTGGTAATAAAGAGAATGAGGGCGTTGTTTTTAAAACATCGCTCATCTCTTCTTCCTGAATAATATAGTGGCATTGTTTTGCAGACCTACGTATTCCAATCTTTGTGACTACAGGCTGACCTGTAACTTCTGTTTATTTTATTAATCTTCAGATCTGTTGTTTATCAATTAGTCTTTGTGTCTACAGTCTGTTCTGTAGTTTTCTCTGTTTATTTTTATTTTTCAGATCTGCAAGCAGATCAATTGGTATCAGAGCGTAAGATCTTGGAAGACATCCACCTGTTCGAAGAATTTTTTTTTTTAGGGGTCATACATTTCACGCCATTCAGTGGATGAAAATCATGCCACCCCGTCAAGAACGTCCAGAGCAGCCAAAGCACTCCCAGGCAGCCTCGCCAGTGAATGATTTAGCTAGGGCTCTTCAAGAGCTAATTACGTTGCAACAACAACAACGCCCTCCAGGGCCAATGCAGCTCGATGCACGCTTTCAACTGCCCAAATTCTCAGGGAAAATGAATGGTGAGACTGTTGATTCTTGGATCCGCAGCCTCTCCAACTATTTTCGAACCTGTCCAACAATGACCGAGAAGATGAAACTTCAGATCGCCAGTCTACAATTGGAAGGCCTAGCACAAACATGGTGGGATACTCATCTTGAGAATATGTCCTTGGTTGTGGAACTTGGAGAACAAGCCGAGACCAAATCGACGCCTATCACATCTTGGAATCTCTTTTGCGAGGCCTTACATGAATGCTTCTATCCTCCAGGATATATACAAAATCTCCTTGCCAAATGGTTGCAGTTTTGACAACTACCCAATCA
Organism: Pinus taeda; assembly: GCA_000404065.3. Taxonomy (NCBI): domain Eukaryota; kingdom Viridiplantae; phylum Streptophyta; class Pinopsida; order Pinales; family Pinaceae; genus Pinus; species Pinus taeda. The sequence continues at coordinate 177,036 of APFE030485183.1, forward strand.
ATCAGTGCAAACCTACATTGATGTCTTCTGCAAGTTGCGCATTCAACTCCATATATCCGATCCAAACGAGGTACTAATTATCAAATTTAATTCTGGTTTGCTAATGCTTCTTCGTCGTGAAGTTGAGTTGTTTGATAGTGCTTCATTAGATAAGGCCTTTATTCGGGCCCTGGCGGTGGAACGCAAAGTGGGTACTAGAATCCGATATCCTCAAGCCAGAAATGGTCCATCTTCCTTTGATTCTTCTAATGTCGCCTCTGCCTCATCACCCACACCTCACTGCACCCCCTGGTGTACATTTCACAAGACCAACTCACATGCGTCTGCAGATTGTCGAGTATTGAAAAATCTCCGCCCCCAGAAAACTCTTTTTATAGAGGTCGAACAACCAAAGGCCACTACCCCACTTCCAGCTGTTTCTCTCGAAAATCCGACTGAAGTGGACCCCTCTCTCCTCCTCATGACTGCTAATGCACCAAACACCTCTGTTACGCCTTTGTTTACCCATAATTGTCAAATCAAACATGAGTTGGCCACGCTTATTCTTGACAATGGGAGTCAAAAGAATCTTGTGTCACAAGACTTAGTTGCACGCATGTGCCTTCCCACCCCTCCTCACCCCCACCCGTATCAGCTCGGTTGGGTCAGAAAGGACGGTCCTCGTCTTACCATCTCACAATGTTGTGCTGTCACCTTTGCTATTGGACCTTTCCGAGGTACTGTGGTATGTGATGTTTCTCCTCTCGATTGTGCTGATTTATTGCTAGGAATTCCCTATCAAGAGGCTCGACATGTTGTTTATCATGCTACAGATCACCAATACCACTTGCAGCATGATGGGCACACCTATGTGCTCACATCCTCAGCTAGCACATCAACCCAACCTTCCATTGGCAAAGCTCCCATTATGAGAGTCAATTTAAACCAAGATGTTTCTTTGTGCTTGGTTCGCCCTGTCAAGCCAGACAACCTCACCCATCCAGTCTTTCCTTCAATGGCTCCTCTACTCCATGAATTTGCAGATGTCTTCACCCAACCCACAGGGCTGCCTCCAGCACGCTCTGTTGAACACCACATTGATCTTATTCCTGGCGCTTCCTTACCCAATGCCCCATCTTATCGCCTTGCTCCTCGAGAGGCAACTGAGATCGAACGCCAAATTAAAGAATTGTTGACATCCGGTCATATTCAGCCGTCATCCTCACCCTGTGCATCTCCAGCTTTTATTATTCCCAAAAAAGATACTTCTGAATGGCGCCTTGTGACAGACTATCGAGCCCTTAATAAAGCCACTGTTAAAAACCGCTACCCCCTTCCCCGCATTGAGGATTTGTTGGACCATTTACACGGGGCTTGTTTCTTCACAAAGATGGATTTAACCGCAGGCTACCATCAAGTTCGCATGCATGCAGCCGACACATGGAAAACTGCTTTTAAAACAAAGTTTGGGCTATTTGAATGGTTGGTCATGCCATTTGGACTGACCAACGCACCGGCCACCTTTATGAGATTCATTAATGATATTTTCAGGGCACATTTGGGTAAGTTTGTGGTCATCTACCTTGATGACATTTTAGTATTCAGCAAATCTTGGGAAGACCATCTTCAGCATGTTCGCACCATACTTGAGTTATTGCGAGCACATCACCTTCAGGTCAAAGAAAAGAAATCCTATTTTGGACAAACATCAGTTCAATATTTCGGATTTATTATTGACAACAAAGGGGTTCGCCCAGATCCCTCTCGTGTACAAGCCTTGGCGCAATGGCCAGCCCCTTCCTCTGCACATGATCTCAAGAGCTTCATGGGAGGTATTAATTTCTACAGAAAGTTTGTCTCTCATTTTTCACAGTTGGCTCGCCCTTGCACCAGTTGTCTCATCAAGCAAAGTTTATTTGGGATGCCGAATCTGAGCAACATTTTGCTCAACTCAAGAGTGCCTTATGCTCTGCTCCTGTTCTTCGCTTGCCAGATATGAATCAACCATTTGAGATAGAAACTGATGCCTCTCAATTCGCCATTGGAGCTGTTCTTAAACAGGGAGGCCACCCTGTGGCATACCATTCTGAGGCACTTGCAGATTCTAAGCTCATGTACAACACTTATGACAAGGAATTCTACAGTTTAGTGCAAGCTTTGAAGCAATGGCGCCATTACATTCTTGGCAAAGAGACCATCCTCCATACAAATCATCATCCGCTAATCTTCATCAACTCACAACAAAAGATTCAAGAGCAACGCCATTTAAAATGGGCTTCTTACATCCAACAATTCCATCTGGTGATTAAATACAAGAAGGGGACAAGTAATAAGATGGCTGATTTGTTAAGTCGACTGCCTGCTCAGGTCCTACACATTCTAGAGGTGCGTTGTGCTGCATATGATGCTTGGAAAGAGATGTATGCAATAGATCCAACCTTTGGTGAGATATGGGAAGCTTTGCAACACCCTACAGTCATCAACCAAACTCCATTTCTTGATTATACCATTCGTGATGGTTGGTTGTATAAATTGAACCAACTATGTGTGCCACAATTTGATGATCGTCTCATTCTTATCCATGAAGCACATGCATCTTCATGCGGAGGGCATTTTGGCACCGCCAAGACCATTCTCAATCATCAACGCCACTTCTATTGGCCTGCTTTACCAAAGCAAGTGGAAAAGTTCATTCGTGCATGTTCTCTTTGTTCACAAAGCAAGCCCTCAAATCGTAACCATGGTTTGTATCAGCCATTACCAATTCCGTCTCGTCCTTGGGAATCCATTTCCATGGACTTTTTAAGTGGCCTTCCTACTACTTTTTGTAAACATGATGCTATCTGGGTAGTGGTATGTCGTTTCTCCAAGATGGCTATATTTCTTCCTTGTCATAAGACTACTTCTGCTGCTCAAACCGTGGATCTCTTCTTCCATCATGTGTGGCCACACTTTGGTTTGCCAAGTAGCATTATTTCAGATCGTGATTCTCGCTTTCTCAGTACCTTTTGTCGTACTCTTTGGTCTTTGTTGGGTTACCAACTTCGTTTCTCCACTGCTTTCCACCCACAAACAGATGGACAAACCGAAGTTGTCAATCGTACTTTGGTTCACTCACTTCGCAGCTACTTCTCCAAAAACAAACAGTGGGATACATATTTGCACATCATTCAACATAGTTACAATTGGGCAACACACTCCTCAACTGGTTTCCCACCTTTTGAGGTTTGCTTTGGGTTTCAACCAAGTGCACCCTCTGAGATGCCATTGACAATCACCCCTTCTGGGTCTGCACATCAACAACAGGAACAAAAATCAGCTCATCATTTTATCCACTCCATTTCTCAACGCCAAGCTCAAGTAACTGCTGCTTTGCAAGCAGCCCAAGCTCGTGCCAAACAGAGACATGACAAGCAGCGAACACACTTGTCTTTTCAACCTGGAGATCGTGTGTGGCTCTTGTTGGAAAAGCAACGCTTCAAGGGCCAGCATCATAAGCTGCACCCTTTGAGATATGGCCCATATATTGTTCTGGAACGCATTGGAAAAAATGCATATCGCTTGGACTTGCCTTCCCAGCTTGGCATCCACGATGTTCTTAATGTTAATAATCTCAAATTATTTGAACCACCTCTCCTTGAAGAATCTGTTACAATTCATCATCTGGTTGATAATATTTCATATTCTCAGCCTCCTCTGCTCAAAGATACAATTCTGGACTTCAAGAAACGGGATACACGACATCAGCCATACTTCTCCTATTTGGTTGGTCAGAAAGGACACACACTAGCACAGGCCAAATGGATCAATGCAGAAACATTGCAACGCAATTTCCCTCAGTTGGTGGAGGAAGCCGGGACGCTTCCTGATCTAAACAGGGAGGAATTGGGCAACCAAGAAAAAGCGTACTGTTTTGGAAACATCCAAGAATAAAAAGGGAAACAAAAAGGGAAACATCTAAAATATATGGGTTTTATCTAATTACGCAGTTTGTTTTCTTTTTATCTTTTTGGTAATAAGGAGAATGAGGGCGTTGTTTTTAAAACAGAGCTCATCTCTTCTTCCTGAATAATATAGTGGCATTGTTTTGCAGACCTGCGTATTCCAATCTGCGTATTCCAATCTTTGTGACTACAGGTTGACCTGTAACTTCTGTTTATTTTATTAATCTTCAGATCTGGTGTTTATCAATTAGTCTTTGTGTCTACAGTCTGTTCTGTAGTTTTCTCTGTTTATTTTTATTTTTCAAATCTGCAAGCAGATCAATGGTAGATCTCAATTTGTTTTCTTGGAATAGGAATTTGGCTTCTTGTTGTTGGGTTTTAGCTACACCAAAATCTGCAGGCATTAGTAAACTTCCAAACCATTATCATTACTTTTACTAGTAGTCTCATGGTCGATCCCAAAGTGGGGGTTAGTCCAAGTGATGGATTCCCAATGAAGTGAGTGTGAAAATCCAAGTGATGGATTCCCAATGAAGTGAGTGTGAAAATCCAACACCCCCTGTTCAAGTGATCCATTCCCAATGAGATGAGTGTGAAAAACCAACCCCCCTCAAAAGCAAGTGGATCCCAAAGTGGTAGTTAGTCCAAGTGATTCCCAATAAGGCGAGTATGAAAATCCAACTCCCCCTTGAAAAGTCTATGGATCCCATAGTGGTGCTTAGTCCAAGTGATCAATTCCCAATGAGGTGAGTGTGACAATCCAACAGCTCCTTTAAAACAAATGGGGTAGTGGTGGTTAGTCCAAGTGATCAATTCCCAATAAGGTGAGTGTGAAAATTCAACAGCTAGTTTAAAAGCAAATGGGGGAATGGAAAGTGGGGCAAGGCTCTAATACCATTTTAAGTTCTCAGTTACACCAAAACCTTCAATCATAGTAAATTTTCAATAAAGTAGGTGTGAAAATCCAACACTTCTAATTGTAATTATCCAGTCATCCAACCATCAATTAGTGCTACTTTTTGGAAGCTTTTCTTCGTTTAATTTCTCTAAAATCAGGAAGGAATTTATTGTAACCACAAGTTTGATAAGTAACCCCTGCACAAGTGTCCTAGAGTTTTTGAGAATGTTGAATCTATATATAAAGTCAAAAAACCAGTTAAATAAGACAAATCAAAATCTCACTTCAAATTTTTCCAAAAAATTTTAACACTAAAAAATCCAAAAAAATCTGCTAAAAACAAGTCCATTCTACACACATTAAAATATCTATATTAAACAATCAATCATCTCTAACCTTGGACCATCACTGTTTGGGACCAGTTTCTTTGAAGCTACAGCACGAAACCCTATACTTTATTCCTCCACGTATCTGAACCCTGAACCCTTCCATTCGTCCACCATAGCTAATGTTTTAGAATAGCGATCACTAAGAAATCTGAATAGACCTTGGTTTCGTTTCGAAAAAGGCATACATTTCGGAAGGTGAAGAGGAATAAGTTTCAATGCATGTTTTTTAAATTAGTTTCTCACTGATTATCATAGGGGTGAACAACAACAGCAAAGTAAATCTTTAATTATAATGGGTTTAAAAAATATTTTAAACTAATTATGGAGAACTCCAATTAAATCTTTAATTATAATTGGGTTAAAAACTATTTTAAACGAATTATTGAGAACTCCAATTATTGTTGATGGAGAGATATAAGTAGAAATATGTCACCATCTTCTATTATCAATCCTAGAATTAGAATTTCTCATTAAAAAAATAAATATGCCCTATTTTCAATAAGAACCCAGGGATTTTGATGGAAAATGATATTACGGATTGTTAGATTGTTATTTCAATTCTGAATTCATTAGTAGTTGCAAATCTCTATCTTTTGTAGTTAACATAATCAATATAACATACTCATTGGATAATTTTCGATCTCATACAGTCGCGTTTAACAATCGGGAAAATTGAACTTTGAAAACTTTAAGGGGAGGCTCTGTTGACGAATGATTTCTGGAGAAACTATATTGATAAATGATTTCTCTCGATATTGCAGTGTGACAGTATGTCACTTAACTTAGTGACAGTGTGCAATATGGTTCTTCAAGTTGGTTTCTGAACAGACTTTGTGACTCTAGACATCCCATATGCATGAGAAAATGTATAATAAAGAGTGGAATGTTTACTGAAATTTTGCATGGAGTGCAAGTGGTACAGGTATGTATGCATGGAGTGTAGGTGGCAAGGATCTGTGAAACATTACAACTTGCTTTGATGTTCCCATTAATCATTTTTATTTTATTTTCAAATATTATTTTATCTTACTCACCCTTAGGCTTCCAAGCAAACAACAAGGAGAAAAACCGTGTTGGTGTGAGACTCAATGAATTTATAAATCTCATATGCCTGGTCCCAAATTCCATATATGCAGTAGTTGAAAATTATTTCTAATTTTAAATCCACCATATGTGTCTTAATTTTAAGTCTATCAGACTTCGAATATGTTTAGATTAGGAAATTTATTAGAACATTAGACTGCTTAGTCAACGAGGTCATAAAATGCCCATTTAATGCTTAACAATAGCGGTTGAATTGATGCCTATCGACATAGATGATAATTGAGGATCTCCTTTATGCGCTTGCCCTGTACATGAATGTTTAACTACAATTAGAATTTTGGTTTTGATTATCTTTCTATTCTTATGCTAATCTATAAAGAAATGTTAAAAGGCATATATTTTAGAACTAGTGAATGTAATGTTTCACTTGCAGTAACGGTGAGTAGATCTGATTTCTCTGAGTACATATAAAGATGTGCAACATATTTTCTCATTGTGAATGAATACTAGTAATGGGGATGCTAGTTTCTTTCACCTGATTATATGAAATTCGCTGAAGGTGAATAACACAATGAGCATTTATAAAATGATAGCACGTCATTGTGACATGGTCAAATAATGTAGGATTCAATTGACCTGGAATGTCTATTTTATAGGTGTATATTGGATCAAAGCAAACGTTTCCTTTTAGAGTTTAATGTTGAGTAGAAAATGTTATTTTATTATTTATTTGAGATAGGTTGAGTAATTAAATATTTTTATATTAAAAAAATTATATGGGTTAAAAAAAATTATCATGTGATCAAAGAAATTTGTAACTGGATCATATTTGAATCTAGGATCATAAGTGAAATTTGTAATTGGATTGTCATTGAATCTCTAATGAATTTTGGATACTACAATTTTATAGGTGCATATCAATGATCAAATGATCATTTCTCATCATGATTAAACTTATCACGGCTATTAGACACATGATCATCAACGAGAGCTACATAAACATCATCTAAATAAGAGTCTAAGAATGCCTCAGCCTCATGAGTAACCTCATTAGTAGCACCAATAACAAGAGAATTAGACCTAATGGAAGCACAAGTTGGTCGAGTTGCATGACTAGTGCCTTCCATTGGTTGTTTGCCTTTCCTTGATGTGACTGCTAATTTTAGTTCTAATGGTGCTACCAGATCTACAGTGGGATCAACCCCCCCAATGCCATGTTAATATAGAAATCAACATCAAACTCAAGACCTTCAGTATCCTCGACCCATTTTGATGTTGGATCAATAACGTCCAATAAAGGGGATCTAGATCAGGTCTTTTATTCATCAATTGGTTGTCCCTTAGTTGAAGGTTGTATTGCATGAAGACAAGATCATTTAACCATTTTTGTTCCAAACGGTTTCTCTTCTTCATGTGTATGTGCTAAGAAAGAGACCAATTGTGATCACAACCTGGAGCACTACAATTTTTTCTGAGGACTCTAACTGCAAACTTTTGCAAATGAGGACATTGGCCACCAAATGACTCCCATCAATGTGCTACAAAGAAAAATACATTAGTTAGTAACTTAGTTCATTTCATTACTTATTTACAAGTATTTACAAATAGTTTGAATTGTAAATTTGTAAACTATTAAACTTTAAGGGAAAAACAAATTAGAATGGCTTACCTAGTTGATTCCCATCTTTTGCCATATTTTCCATGTTTTTGCCAAAGGTACCTAATGCATATTGAAAAGAGTAAGTTTTCTATGTATTTCCAACTAGTTGGAATGGTTAAGGACCATGCGCTCCAAGCAATCATGCAATCCATCTCTGACCTCCCCAACTTGTAGATCTCCTAGCCAAGCATTATAATGATACTTTGGGTTCAAAAAATACACAGTTGCATGTATAGGACGATGGAGTTGATTGTTCCATCTGTTATCAATGACCTTCCAAATTCACCCATATTTAGCTAATTTATCCTTATAAGTTGTTTGTATCTACTCCTTTGTTTGATCCATAGCCTCATAGATGTAGTCCATGGCAAATGTTTCCCCATCCACCATCCATAGCACCTTAACAAAGGGCTCAGTAATTTTCACAAGCCCTGCAAACGTTTTCCAAAAATAATTGTCAAAAACTTTATTTTTTGGGTATCTTCCATACTGTCTACGAGTCCACCGATATGAAGTCCATTCATTAGAAGAAAATATTTTCTACAATTTTTTTGTTGAGAATTGAGACATTGTAATATAAGGAAGTGAGTTGTAAATCTCGTAATTGTAGGTCTAACTAGCTCTTTTCCCCCAGTGTTTTTCATCATTAGGATGAATACCCATGAGTGGTTGTAGATTTATTTTTTGATGCACTTGGAATTATCTACAATTTTTTTAACTACTCCACTTTGCCTATGTCCTCAAGCATGAGGTCTATGCAATGTGCAACACATGGAGTCAAAAATATTGTCTTATATTTGAACTCTAGCATCTTTCCAACAAGAACATAGTTTGAGGCATTATATGTGATGACCTGCACAATAGTCTTCTCCCCCACTTCCTGAATAAGCTCATCCAAAATCTCAAATAGAAGTCTTGCATCCTTCACCTTATAAGATGCATCAAATGATCTCAAAATCATGGTTCCTTAAGGGAAAGAAACATGGAAATTAATGATAGTTTGGTTTTTTCCATCAGTCCATCCATATAACATGATGGAACAACCTGTTTTGAACCATGACTCTCTATACCCAGTGAAATACTCATAAATGGAAGAAATCTCTTTTTACAAAAGAGCTCCCCTCATGTCACACACACTAGGACCTTTGAAACCCTTTCTTGTAGCTATAGAAAATTCCCACATAGCTTGGTAATAAGGTGAGCGATCAATATTAAATGGGGTATCTACATCATACCACCATCTAGCAATGTATTGAAAAGAAGATTCTTTGCATTGATTTTTCCAATGGTCATCCAAAGGAGGTTGATGTTGAGTTAGACTTGGGTGGGAGGAAGTGGGATTAGTAGAGGTAGTGGTGGCAAAGGTTGAGAAATAACTCTTGATTTCCATCCTCTTTTTTCCTTTAGATCATTGGCCTTGATGATAATAACCAAGATCATGAGGAACATAGTCAAAGGGGTCATTGGTGGAACAGATAGAAGAAGATTCTTGAATCCCAAAATCATCATACCCACCATCTCTCATGGATTACGAAATTTCCTTCTTCCTTGCAATTTTTCCTTGGATAATCTTTTCCCTAGCCTTATTTCCCTCAAACTTGGCAATATATTTTGCCCTAATAGAACCTATCACTTATTTTGTTGCATCACATGGGTTTAATTGGCCTCTTATCCCAGCAAGTGTTATTTCAACCTGAGAATACCCCCCCTCCAATAGATTTATTGCAAAATTTGCATATAATTTTTCCATCAATCACATCATAATGATCCGATGTAGTGTCCTTGGATTTTGGAGGCATGATGGCTAGAATTATTTCAAATTTGCAAATGAAATAAATCTACAAAAAAAAATGCAACTAAGTAAAATGGAAACCCTAAGATAAATTTGGAAAAAATGGGGTATATTTAGCCTACAAAATTTAAGACTTGAAAACTAATAGGTGAACTTGAAATTTGATAGCATATAGCACTTAAAAAAATTAAATACATGGAAAACAATGAAATATGTATTTTTTCAAGAAAAAATCCTTATCTAGAAACACAAACTAGCTCCCTTAGCCTCCTCTTGAAGATTCCAATTCCACTAACAACTCCAAACTAGCTCCAAGTCCAATTCCAAGCCTCCAAGATGGATACTCCAACAAAAACTCAACATTCTCCAATGTAACATTCTGAGGTTAAATTTTCCATATAAATAAATAATGTATAGACATTAAAAAACCAAAAATCAAACCAAGGTCATGAGACACATATTCTAAGTTGTCTAAGGGGAGAAACATTACATTGGTATCAACTTGTGGTTGATTATTTACTAGCTATGAAAAGTGACTTTCAAGAGGCAAAAGGCACTAAATGAAAAATTAATTATTACAGTCTAGCAAGGACATGTGGCAAAGTGCAAAAGAAATAAAGGAAAATGAAATAAATTCCACTTCAACAAGTGGGGAAGTGGAAGAGACAAGAAAAATAGAGAATTATAAAAACATTATCCATGTAAAGGAAAACGAAGAAAAAGGAAAAAGAAAAGAAAAGAATTTGGATAGAGAACATTCTAGAGTTTTCTTTGGGGGAAAGAGAAAGGAATGAAAGGAAGAGGAAGGAAAATCAAGGGAGACATGAAACATACAAGCAAGAGATAAGAAAGGAGTGCAAGAGGAATTCAAGTGCTATCCAAAAAGAAGGATTGAACCACAGATAGAAAAAGGGCAAAAAAGAATAGAGAAAAGAGCAGTGAGCAGGAGTATTTTGGTAGGTAACGTTGTGCATGTTTGATTGATCTTGTTGGGAATTGAATGCATGGTTCATGCAATTTTTTTTGGGCCATTTCTTATTTTATTAGAAAAGTATTTTTTTGGATTGACAGTCATGTACAACCTTTCCCAATGTCATTTCCTAGGTAGCCATGATGTAGTGGGTTCCCTGTTTTGGTTGAGCTTTGAATGCCAATAAATTTTGGGTCTTGGTTGAGGTGGTATCAAACAAATTCCCAAGGGTTGAGGGTGGATATGGTTTTCTCCTGGAACTCTTAACAAGTGGGTGGAGACAGTAAAATTTCTCTGGGTATGGTGAAGAAATTTTGAGGCATCCTAGCTTGTATTGATTTTGGTGATTTCTAGACCTGATATTAGGTGAAATCACTGTGACTTGAGGGTGGAGGTGGTTTTTTCTAGATTCCATGTTTGTTTTTATTTTTTTCATCTCATGTGATCCCAAATTCAGGCTTGGAATATGGCACGGGGGTGATTAGGTTGGAAGAAAGATTTGGTTCATCCCAATCTATGGCCAGGTGGTATGTGGAAGCCACTAACTTTGTTAGCACTATGCATATAATATTATGTGTTATTATTTAATGAGATAATTGCAAATAAGTTTTGATTTAATGTGTGGATTCTATGACTGGTTTTTCATGGTTCCATTACTATTTAAGTGCATGTTACGTGAAGTGATGTTGTTATTAATCGTGTTCATGGTGTTGACAGGTTCATGGATAGTTTATATGAATGCATGAGTTAACTTGTGTTTTATTATAGCTACTATGAGAGGGAAACAATCTTTCTTGATGAATTTATGATAAAAATAATGAAAATAATGATCAAACTATGGATCCATGAATTACAAGTACCATGTTCACAATATTTTAGAAATTATGATATAAGGAAGATGACCTTCCCAGAATGCATCTTTAAATAGGTCATGTTGGAATTTATACCATAACTTATTTTTTGTTAGGTTCTAGAAGCTAAAAAATTGTCACATTGCGAAGAAATTTCACTGATAATGTGGTAAAATTTTCATATATTGGGACGGAAAATTTTAGGAGATAGGACCAGAGGAAGTTGAGCCTTTTGAATGCTCCTAAAATCAAGCCTCAAACAGGTAATGTTGGAACTTCTATTATACCTTTTTCTTTTGGGAGGTCTTAGAGCTGAAAATTTATCCACAATGAGGGGAAATCCCACTAAGATGTTGGGTCATTATATTTTAGGATATATGATGAGTGGAATTTGAGCTTCCTAAATGCTCCTAGAATTATGCAACAAATATGATTTTGTGCGTATTTTTGTTATAAATTTTCATATATGAGATTTCAGAAGTTGAAACTTGAACCGTAGTGAGGGAAAATCCCACTAATCATCTGGTTTAGGTCCGATAACCTGTACTACTACAATTTACGAGATAGGCTCTAAATCATTTGCTATATTAGTTTTCATGCAAAGTGTTTGATGAAATGCTTAAATGGTTCAATGGTTCATTCTAGACAAATTGTTTGATGAAATGCCCTAATGAGTATGTTGTTTTGTGGATGGATAGTATTTTTAATATTGTTGTAGCTGATCTATGCCTATTTGAATGTGAGGAATTTGAAAAGGAAATGGAGAAGTGGCATGATTATGTGGCATGTTTTTAGTTAGTATGTTACAAGTGGAATAAGTGCAATGTTTTTGAATTAATCTCATACAAAATATTTGAATAAAGGTATACAAGAGAAATGCTACTCAATTATTTGTATATAAAAATATTTGAAGAAAGTTTTACTTACAAAGTGCTTTACAAAATGTATGAGAAATGAAAATCACTTTTTGGCAAATTAGACCACATTTCCTTAACTGCATCTTGGAAGTTGGGTCATGGGTAGTAACCATCAGCTCATGTTTACCCTAGTAAATATGTTAAAGTGGGTAAATGTGGGGTGGGGTGTTATAGAGTAGTATCAAAGCTAGTTCATAGCACTAGACCTCAAGGTAAAAGCATATTGTTATGCATATTGATCTGCACATGTCTATGTGTTTATCATGCATGCATGTCGGTTATTTTATTTGTTATTATTGATTATGCTATTAGAGTTTTGTGATGTTATCTTAATTCATGTATGAACTGATATTGTCTTGATATTATTATGTATCATGCTAATCTGGATTGACCTCTGAAGATGTGATAGCCTCTACAGAAGTAAATTGAGGTAGCACTTTTGATTATGATTTTTATTTGGTTTATCTAACAATGGTATGTTGCAGGAAAATACGAGGCTAAGAGATGAAGAGCATGGTAGTTGAGTACAGTTCATTGAAGCATCGCATAGGCCAAAAAAGAAACCAATAGGATGGGAGAAAATAGTTGAGAAGCAAGGAAAGGTAGATTCTCATGATCTCATAGATGCATTAAAAAGTTTGAAGGAAGATACCATAAGTTGTAAAGATAATAATGAGAAGTTTATTGAAGCTTGAGAAAGACTTGCAAAAATTCAAGAAAAGAAAGTCGAGGTTAATGTGGTCATTCTTTAAGTCCTTTCAAAATTACAGAAACATGGATAGTTGGGAACCAATCATGGAGATAGGTAGGAAGAAAAGAGCAATAGGTCATATGGAAGTTGATCTCGGAAAAGGTAAAAGATAGATTGTGATGATACAGTAAAGAGTGGAAAAATCTTGGATACATCTGAGAAGAGGACTAGTACACATGGATTTTATTCTAGCTCTACTTCTAGGAGACATCATAGCCATCGCCACCAACATTGATATAGGAGAAGTGAGAAGGAGTATTTTCTAGAGAAATTCAAGAAAGCAAAGCCTCCTAATTTAGATCATGAGATGACCAAATAAAAAGATGTTGAAGCATGTTTTCTTGGAATGAGAAAAAATATAGGCTTCATGATTACTCAGATAATATGAAAGCCAAGATAGCTACCTTCAGTCTCAAAGGAAAAACATATATATGGTGGGGAGATGTCAAGCATGTCATGGGCATCAGAGAAGATAATTTGACCTGAAGAATTTGAAATATTCTTCAAAAAGAAATACCTATCTGATAGATATTATGATGGAAAGGCCAAGGAATTCTATGAACTCAAGATCGATTACATGTTAGATGAATAATATACAACCATATTTCTAGAGCTATTGAGATATGTGCCCTATCTCAAGGATGTTAAAACAAAAATATAAGGGTTCATCAGTGGATTTCCATTCTCATTCAAAGATTGGATTGATTTTGATGAGCCTTAGTCCTTGAAAGAAACCATAAGGATGTTGAAGCATCATTATGAGTAGTCAAAGCATAAGCCTGAGTTTAAGCGTGACTGGAAGGGTAGTGAGAAGCCTAAAGGAAAATGGCCCAAGAAATGAGAAAGTTATCAGAATGCAGGGGAGAAGGAAAATGTGTCTCCTCATAAGAATTTCAATGCACCTGAGAAAGGACGTGGGTCTCAGCATGTGGAGCAGTAAAATAAAGGCAATGGCAGGGAACCATTGAAGTGTTGGACTTGTGGTGGACACTATTGCAAGAAATAATTTCCATTGTATCAAGGTGTTAGGCCTCAAATTTACAATGCTCAGGAGGCACAGACATTTGGGGATGTAGCTCATAGAATTTCCAAGATTAATGCAGTATGACTACCATGCAAAGTGATGACTAGATTCCCTAGAGAAACCCTATAGGGAATGCAAAAGTTCATGACTCAATGATGAAATCAAAATTATGAGGGGGAATTTCTCAACTTAGCTCTTGTTAGTTTATAATTTTATTTGATGTTTTGAGAAGTTGTCATGAGCTGAAGAATAGTAACATATGCATGATAAAATTCCATATATGAATTGTTTTAGAGTTGCATATCAATCAAATATATATTAAATAATCATATGCTAGATGCATCAAGGTGTGCTTGGTGCATACAATAATGGATATGCATGCATAAAGACTCTCATTTTGTTTCCATAATATGATGTAGATGACTAAGAGTGGTTAGTGATGAGTAGGTAACCATGATTAGGTTGAAAACACAATTGGAAAACCAATGAGAGTTTTGTATGTAGTTTGGAGGAACCAAGGATATGGAAATAAGGTGTTGACAAGAGAATGGAATAGGCAACATCTACGCGTGTTGATATTCATATTTTGATAAGTTGTGAATCCATTAATGAGAAGTTGATACTAGTAAGTGGCCTTCTCTAGGTATGTGTTCCAAGAACTATTGGTTGTGACCCTTGAACTTGTTCACCCTTAAAGTATTTTTTGAATGTTTGATTAAGTGCATGATATGAGTATGTGCTTATGAAATTGCATGAAGGAATTTTCTTGTTTTAAAATAATTGTACTAACACAATGTGTGTTGATATAGTTAATATGAACATGAGTGCAAGTGGGTGTTGGCTGTAGCACTATTGCTAATGACCATGAGTTGATGGCATACTATGTCATGGTTGGTAAAAGGATGATTTTAAATTTGAATATGATAGTCTTGGTAAAAGACTAATTTAATTTGTTGATGCTAGTATTGGTAAAAGACTTCTTTCAAATTAATAGACTTGGCTTGATTCTTGGAACATGTGACTGACATGTGTTAACAATTGCAGGGCAACATGCTAGGTATTAGCATGAAAAGGTAACAATTGATTTGTTTATATAGCTAACAGCAGGGTCAATATGATAGCACATAATAAGACTCAATTGCTGCAAGGAAAAAATGTAAAAGAAAGGAATTGGGTGAGAATTTCATTGGCTATGTTTGGAAATTTTTGTTCCAAATGAATGTGCACTTTCCATGAATAAAGGGAGTTCTCTTAACCTTGATTTTGTATGGAATTATGTGAATATCTATTATGTTCATAAACATGTTGATGATTAAATGAGTATATGCAATGCCATTGTATTTGACAGATTTTCGTCAAGAATCATTTTGTGGAAGGATGATTGATTATGCTTATAAAAATTGATGAATATATGAATGGCATGGTTGGTAATTTTATCTAATGAAATTCCCTATTTATAAGGAATTCAATGAGTAGGAGGTTTATGATGAGGAATGGGTACAGACGGTTGACTACGAGCATATTCCATTTAGATGTCAAAAATTTCATGAACATGGGCACCTTCTTAGAGATTCTCCTCTCAGTAAGGCAAAGAACAAAAGCAAACCTAACACAATGAAAGAAACAGATGGCTTTCACAAAGTAGCTCACAAAGGCAAAAACGGCAAAAGAGGACCAAAACATCACCAAAGTGGAGACCAAAAAATGAGGCCAAATCAGTTCCATGTTCTTGAAGAGGAGGAAGACACAGCAGTTGAAAATCAAGTTATGAAGGATGGATATGATAAGCAAGAAAAGGAAGAAGAACAAGATCAGGAACAGGTAAAGGAAAAATAGAAAGGATCATGATGAGTGAATCAGAGATGGATATGGATTAGGAAATGACCTGGAGCGAGATGGAAATGGAAGACAATGAGTTACAAGAGATTCTCGACAGAGAAAACCTAAATCTAGAAGGGTTCTTGAGTAAGGGAACAACAGGTGGAGTAGAATCTCTACCACAAGAACAATGCAATCAAATAAAGTAGTTATTCTTATGGAAAACTCAGACAAAGGACTTGGGAGAAGATAACAACATTGAAAGACAGGGCAAGTAGGGAATGAAAGCGGTAAAATCAACTCCAGGATTAGCTCCAAGAAACCCAGGGAAAAAAAGGGACAAAAAAAGCAGAATGAGCTATTAATGGAATGTGGAAAGCTCATGATAGACTCAGGTAAGATAAAAGACCTAACCAGTTACTCCTTTACCAATCTGTAATTATGAAGTTTACAACTTGGAACATCAAAGGTCTAGGAAGAAAAAGAAAACAGAGAATGTTGAATAATAAAATGAAACAGATAGCTCCGGATATAATTTTTGTCTAAGAAACGAAATGCTTTGTTCAAAAGATAAGACAAATCCATAGTAAGTGGCTCAGCAGATATGAGTTTATAGAATTCAAAGCAGAAAATACAGCACGGGGTATCCTCATCCTATGGAATCCCCAAAAAATAGGTATTATTGATGCAGAGGCATCAAGGAATTATTTATTAGTTGTTATACAGCCTGTAGGAGACAGGGACACTTATCTTGTAATGAATGTTTATGGCCCTCAAAGGTTAGATGACAAAATCAAGTTTATTAAGTCCTTAGTGGACCTTCGAAATAGATTTACAGGGCTACTGTGGGTTATAGGAGGAGATTTCAACATGATTAGATCTCTCTCAGAGAAAAAAGGGGGCACAAGAGCACTAAACAAAGATTCCTCGGCTTTCCAATGTTTTTTAGAAAACATGAAGCTAGTGGACATTGAGACAAATAATGGTCTTTGCACTTGGAACAATAAAAGAGGAGGGGATTCCTAGGTAGCTTCCAAGCTAGACAGATTCATGATCTCTGAAGAGTTCATGCTTCTAGACAAGGAAATAATAGCAGATATTCTTCCTTTTGGAGGCTCAGATCATTGGCCGATTCAAATGGAGATCAAGGGCATTGGTACCCCAAGAAACAAACCGTTTAGGTTTGAAAATATTTGGCTTTCACACCCAGATTTCATCAGCAACATTGGAAAATGGTGGTCTGAATACCTGCAAATTCAGGGATCATCTATGTTCCTGCTACATAAAAGATTAAAAAACATCAATCAAAAGCTAAAGGAATGGAACTAGAAGGAATTTGGCAATATTTTCACTAGTAAAAAAATTGTGGAAAACAAGATCATAGAGCTCAACCAAGCTCTGATCAAGAATGGATTTGATAAAGACAAAATGATCAAGCAGAGAAATATCACCAAGGATGGGAAATGTTGTGTAAACAAGAAGAATTTTTTTGGAAACAAAAATCTAGGGTTCCATGGCTAAAAGAAGGAGAACGAAATACTAAATTTTTCCACAGATCTACCATTGCGAACAGAACTCACAATAGAATCTCTTCGATCAAGGATGATAATGGCCAAATTCTTCAATCCCATGAGGAGATAGATGCAGTGTTAGTAAAGCATTTTCGGGACATTTCCAAGGAAAACTTTTCAGGAAGAGAACCTTTCATTAAGAACTTAATTAAACATATACCTAAACTGGTATCCAGAGAGGATAATTGTAATCTCAACAGACTTGTAATTGAAAAGGAGATTAGTGAGGTCCTCAAGGAAATGATAAATGGCAAGGCACCAGGTCCGGACATATTTAATGTGGATTTCATCAAAGTCTGTTGGAATATTGTTAAAAGCGATATTGTCGAGATTGTCGAAGACTCAAAGTGGAACAAGACCATTTTGAAAGCTCTCAATACCTCCTTTATTGCCCTTATTCCAAAATAGGATAATGCTCAAACACTAGAGAGATGCAGGCCCATCGCCTTATGCAATGTTGTCTACAAGATAATTTCCAAGGTTGTGGCTAACAGACTTAAACCCCTACTACCCACGCTCATCTCTGGGGAACAAACGGGGTACATAGAAGGAAGACAAATTCTGGACAACATAATTCAAGCTCATGACGTGGTTCACTTGTTAACTTGCAACAAGAGAGCGGGCATGATCATGCAACTGGACATAGCAAATATTATGACAAAGAAAATTGGATTTACATCAAAAAAGTGATTACAGTGTTTGGTTTTGATCATAGTTGGGTCAAATGGGTCATGGCCCTTGTGACTTCTTCCAACTTTTCAATTTTAGTGAACGGGTCTCCTTCTGAAATTTTTTTCCCTTCTAGGGGTCTTAGACAGGGAGATCCGCTTTCTCCTTTTCTCTTCATCCTCATGATGGAATGGCTGGGGCGGTCCATCAAGCATGCAAGATTAATGGGAAAAATTCAAGGACTCCAACTTTCAGAGAATGGGCAAGTTCTGACTCATCAACAGTTTGTAGATGATACCATGTTACAGATAATTCCCACAGTTAAAGAAGCACTTGCTTACAAACAAATTTTGAATGACTTTGCGAAGGCTACAGGTATGGAAGTAAACCTTTCCAAATCAAAAGTATTTTTCTTTAACACTGATATTTCCATCGAGAGAAATGTCTCCAGAATTTTAGGCTTTCAAAGAGAATCCCTTCCCTCTAAGTATTTGGGAGTTCCTCTTACAGCTAAACCTCGACACAAGAGAATATGGGATCCTCTAGCAACTAAAACGAAAGATAAGGTCAGGAAATGGACAAACATATCTTTAAATTTAGCTGGTAGACTAGTTCTTACTAAAGCAGTTCTCCAAACAATCCCAATCTTTATGCTATCAGCCCCCCAGCTCCAATAGGAGTCTTACAGCAATTTTGGAATATTCAACGAGATTTTCTTTGGGGAAAAGAGGAAACAAGGAAAAAATGAGCGTTAGTCTCTTGGGAAAAGATCTGCAAACCCAAGAACCAAGGAGGCCTGGGTTTGGACAATCCTGAGATTCTCAACAAGGCTCTTGGAGCCAAACTTTGGTGGAGGTGGGTTAAGGATCCTAAAGCTCAATGGGCAAGAATCTAGAAGGAAAAATATGCCAATGCCTGGCTGGCTTCTGAAATCATACATATGACAGGAATAGTGAAAGGCTCCCCCATATGGAACAAGGCCTGGGAGAATAGAGAAGTGGTTCAAAAAAATAGTTCTTGGGAAATCAGAGAGGGAGATTTGGCACTTTTCTGGGAGAACAAATGGCAACAAGAACCTAATCTACTAAAGGAAGAATTTCTAGGCCTCAAGCATGAGACTGATAATCAAGGTTTAGTAAAGGTGAAAGACTTTTGGGAGAATCCACATAATGTTGGAAAATGGAGAATTTGGCAAAAAATTGAGGGTAAAGAGGATAGGACGCTCAACAGTAAAGTAGAGTCCCTTAAGAGAATGCTAGATCAAAGAATAATTTTAGTAACAGAAGGGTAGGACCAACTGAGATGGGGTAACAATAAAGAGGGAAACTTTAATATTAAGGAAGCTAAAGGTTTTCTCCTTGATTAGGAACCCCAAGCTCCAAATAAAACTTGGCAAGAGCTTTGGAGACACAAAGGTTGGATGAAAATCAAACTCTTCATGTGGTTATTTCACCACAGGAAAATTTTAACCTAGGACAACCTTAAAAAATGGGGCATGTTGGGACCCTCCAGATGTCATCTCTATGAGACCCATAAGGAGACTATCGAGCATCTTCTCAACAGCTGTATCTTCACCGACAGGATATGGGATTTTTTTACCAGCATTTTCAAACAGTCTGATAGAGACAAAGAAAGTATTGCTAACACTCTTAACAATTGGAGGAATAATTTTTCTGATAATGAAGTTCTCAATTTAGCCTGGGATCTCTTGTCAAGTTTCATTATATGGAATGTGTGGAAAGAAAGGAAAAAAATAATATTCAAAGAGGTAAAGACTACCTCTCTTAGCCTGGTGAAGCCGATCGTAAAACAACTTAAGGAGACAGTTGGCACCACGGTTAGGAATCTCCCCAAAAATCCTCCCTCGGAAGAAGAGTTAAGAATCCTCCAGTTGTTAGACATGCAGGGACTTATTCCTCAAGGTCTAGGCAGGAAAGCAAGCATGAGAGATAAGGTGGAGGGATTCTGGCATCCTCCCCTTGAAGGTTTTTTAAATTACAACATTAATGGAACTTCCAAAGGCAACCCAGGGGTGCCTGGCTTTGGGGGAGTTCTAAGGGATGATATAGGCAGCATAATCTCCATCTTTCATGGACACTTAGGAAAAGCCACTAACAACATGGCAGAACTAATGGCCTTGGAACAATGCTTATAATTTTTGATACAGAACAATTGTCAAAATGTCATAATAGAAGTGGATTCAGAGTTAGTCATAAACGTAGCCAAGAGAATTAGTAATGGTACATGGCCAAAAAATGTCACAAAACACTGGAGGTTAACTCAGGTTCTACACAGGATCCAAGTACATCTACAGGAACTTAGTACTCTTAGATTTATTCATGTGAGGAGAAAGGCCAACAAATTGGCGGACATTCTAGCCAATCAAGGTGTCAGATGCAAGGACAGATCAATTTTAAGGAGGTGGAGCACAATGGCGCAGAGAAATCTAAAAAACCTTTGTCATAACTAGGCAGAGGAGGACAAAGAAGAGTATAGAAGCAAAAATATATAATCCAACTAGTAATGGACAGTGGTCAGAGGGCTTCACAAGGTTGGACAGAAAGGTACATGATGGGAGGTATGCCTAGATTAGCGGAAAAGTTGACCATGATCAGGAATATTCTCCGCAACTAGCAACAAAGTTTCCCTGAGCAAAGAAAGTAGCATCTAAAAATTGCACACCACCCAATTTTTCCATGGTTGAATACAATACCGCCTCTAGAGCGGGTTCGAAGCAATCGCACCGCTTTTATGTCAAAAGTGGTTTTAAATTTTTGGTAGTGATGCCTTAGAGAGCATGACACGTGGTGGAGGGCCCGTTCCAGAAACCACTATCCCCGCTCCCTAAAGGTCGACGACTTCGGGCGCACAATTTTCGGCTCAATCGTCCGATGGAGTGAGGAAAATCAATGCTCGAGATCGAACGAGCATATTGGTGGGGCACCCATCGCATGCTATTGTCTGGCATTCTTGGTGGGTGCGATATGTCCCTTGACCGTCGGATCCATTTTTGTTAATCAACGGTGGTGATGGGTCGAGCAGGTTGGAGGCGTTGCCAGTTAAGTGGCGTGCTTCTTTCCTTTGCAATGTTGTTTGGAGCTGTTGGATAGGGCCCAATGGTTCTTCACTATAGATTCTGGTGAGAGATTTGTTTTTCAGCGGGTTTTGTGTGGGCCCCTCTTTGTTGTACGGTTTCTTTGGGGCACGGTTCTCTCGAGGTCTTGGAGGGTTGGTGGGGCCCTTTTATTTTTTTCTCTGGTCCGTCCACTACTTAGGTTCATTTTTGGCTTTTTCCTGTTTATCTTTGATGTGTTGAAAGGTAAGTTTTTTGTGCCGAGTCTTTTTCCTTGGCCCGTTCTCGGTTCCTTTGGGGGCAGATCTCCTTCGCCACGTCTCAAAGTGGCTTTTTGTAAATTTTGTATATTATTAATAGTAAAGAAGGTCCTACTCTTGCTTCAGCAAAAAAAAAGGAATTCAATAAGTGAGAATTCTTGTTGTTAATTATTTCTATTATAATGTGATTATGACAGTCATGGGCCCAAGTTTGTATTATTTTTAGGTCCAAAAAATACTGACAGTGATATCCGTAGGTATACTAACTGGAATCCTTCATCAAAGGATTGGACATATATGCCACGAATTGTTGTGCCTTGGGGTTGATAAACCACTTAGAAGGCTAGTTGGATCCATGGGAAACAATGGTCAGTGAAATGGAAACCATGAATATGGAACTAAGGAGGTTCTATAAACCTTGAATTTACTTGATATGTATATGAATATGTGTTATATTGATGAACATGATTGATTAGTAAAATTATGTTAAGCCATTATGACTAACAGGATCTTGTCAAGGATCATTCTTGTGGGAGAATGGTGGTATAGATGGTATCAAAATCTCCTCAGTTGTAGGAGAAATAGATTAGGAAAGAGGTAGCCATGTGTGATTTATGATTTTGATATCATGTGTTTCTAAGTATTCCCATGTTTATGCTATGGGCAGGGAATGTTGAAGGATAATTAGCAAAATGAATACAATGTAATCTGCAACATGCTGGGACAAGCATGGATAGTGGAAAGAACTGTAGACCTAAAATTTGGGTTCTAGATGCATGAAGTAAGGTGTGGGAAATAAACTAGAGGAAAGGTTGTCTGGTAGAGATAGCGTGGTATCTGGACATGCAATATTACTATTGTGTACATGTTGTATTGTGCAATGTGTATTATGTATGTGTTGTGATGTAATATGTCTAGTTGTAGTGTTGTGACATGTGTATTCGTTGTGTTGTATCATGTGTATGTGTGTTCGTTGTGTTGTATCATGCGTATATGTATGTGTTGTGTTGTACACTGCGTGTATGTGTATGTTTTTTATAATGTGTTGGGATAGATAGTCAGAGGAAGGAATTGTTGAAGAGGAGATAAGGGGATTGGTTCTCAGGTTCCCTGGAGGTTGTGGGTTTTGATAGAATCTATGGGGCCCTGTAATAACATGGATTCCCTAGGATATGTGGGTTGAGATAGTATTCTTTAGATACTTGTAACATATTGGGTTCCCTGGAGGATGTGGGTTGAGATAGTAGTCCCTGGAGCCCTGGACATCTTGAAAAAAGACCAATCTTGAGTTAATATCTGCAGAGTTAATTTCTAATTATTTCTATGTTTATTCTTTGGTTTAGCAATGGATTATATACTTCCTAAGAAGGAGGTGAATCACTGGTACTACTTTGAGGGTGGAGTTGTTAGCCTCTGGATTCCCTTTTTGTTGATTAATGGTGAAGGTGTGAGCCTCTGGACTCCCTTATTCCTGACAGATTTAGGCATTTTATCATTTTTATTTGTTGGTTGAAGCAAATGTGCATGTATGTATATGTGTGTATATCATTGTAAATATTGTATTGGGTTGGGTTTATAAAGCTCCATAAGTAGTATGTTTGTCACTTTTTCAGTAGTTTGTCATTGTAAATATTATATCGAGTTGTGTTTATAAATATCTATAAACATTATGTTGTCAGGTCCTTCGGTAATTTTTTCTTGTCATAAGAGTCATAGAACATCGATGATGGTGTTCCCCCAAGGGGGAAGGGTTTGTAACAACCCTGAGTTAAATTTCCATGAAAATAAATAAAGTATGGACATTCTAAAAGAAAAAATAAAACAAAGGTCATGGGACATGTATTCCAAGTTGAATGAGGGGAAAAATATTAGATTGGGATTCACTTGCGATTAGTTATTTATTGGTTATGAAAATTGGCATTGGCAAGAGGCAAAAGGAAATAAATGGAAAATTAATTATTATAGGCTAGCAAGGACATGTGGAAAAGTGCAAAAGAAATAAAGGAAAATGAAAGAAATTCCACTTTAGCAAGTGGGGAAGAGGAAGAGACCAAAAAAGGAGAAAAATATTAAAAGAATATTCATGCAAGGGAAAATGAAGAAAAAAGAAAAAGGAGAGAAAAGAAATTGGAAAGAGAACATTCTAGCATTTTCTTTTGGGGAAAAGAGAAAGGAAGGCAAGGAAAATGAAGGAATAGCAAGGAAGACAAGAAACACACAAGTAAGGAGTGTAAGTGGAATTCTAGTCGCAACCAAGAAGAAGGATTGAACAATAGCTAGCAATAGGTCAAAAAAGGACAAAGAAAAGAGCAGCCAACAAGGGGGATTTTTGTGGGTAACAATGTGCATGTTTGATTTATCTTACTGGGAGTTGAATACATGGTTCATACATTTGTTTGTGGATCATTTTTTCGTCATTGGAAATGGATTTTCCTGGATTTATAGTGAAGTACATCCTTGCCTTATGTCATTTCCTGGATAGCCATGATGTAGGGGGTCCCCTATTTTGGTTGAGCTTTGGATAATGATTGATTTTAGATCTTGATTAAGTTAGTATCAGGAACATTCCCATTGGTTGAAGTTGGAGATGGTTTTCTGTTAGAACTCTTGACAGGTGGTTGGAGATAGGAAAACTCCTTTGGTTGTGGTGAAGAAATTTTGAGGCATCCTAGCTTGCATTGATTTTAGTGATTTCTAGACCTATGTTTAGGTGAAATCACTATGACTTCAGGGTGGAGGTGGTTTCCTATGGATTTCCTATTTGATTGTGTTTTTTTATCACATGTGATCCAAAATTCTGGCTTAGAATATGGCATGGATATGATTAGGCCACAAGAAAGATTTGGTTTAGCTCAATCAATGGTCGGGTTTTTACATGGAAGTCCCTAACTTGGTTGGCACTATGCATATGTTATTATGTGTTATTATTTAATGAGATAAATGAAAATAAGTTATGGTTTAATATGTGCATTATGTGACTAGTTTTTAATTGTTCCATTATTTTTTAAGTGCATGTTACATGAAGTTATATTAATATTGATCTTTTTCATGGTTTTGACAGGTTCATGGATATTTTATATGGATGCATGAGCTAATCGACATTTTATTGCAACTAGTATGAGAGAGAAGCAAGCTTTCTTGTTGAATTTATGATCAAACTAATGAAAATCATGAACAAATTATGCATCCATGACTTACAATTACCATGTTAACAATATTGGTTCACAATATTTTACGAATTATGATCTGACAAAGATTACCTTCCCAAAACTCATCTTTAAATGAGTCATGTTGGAATTTCTACCATAACTTATTTTCTGTTAGGTTCAAGATGCTAAACAATTTACCACATTGATGGGAAATCCTGCTGATAATGTGGTAAAAAATTTAGATATTGGGTCGCAATATTTTAGGAGATATGAGCATAGGAAGTCGAGCCTTCTAAATGTTGCTAAAATCACGCCTCAAATAGGTCATGTTGGAACTTTTGTTATAACTCTTCTTCTTGGAGGTCTAAGGTGCTGAAAATTTATCCACAACGAGGTAAAATACCATTTATATTGTGGTAAAAATTTCATATGTTGGCTCACTATATTTTAGGAGATATAACTAGTGGAATTTGAGCTTCCTGAATGCTCCTAGAATTGTGCACCAAATATGATTTTGTGGGTATTTTTGTTATAAATTTTCATATATGAGTTACCAAAAGTTGAAACTTGAACCATAGTGAGGGAAAATATCATTGATAATATGGGTAAGTTCTCATAACATGTACTTCTATGATTTAGGAGATAAGCACTATATCATTCACTATATTAGTTTACATGCAAAGTGTTTGATGAAATGCTTAAATGGTTCAAGGGTTCACTCCATACAAATTGTTTGTTGAAATTCCCCAATGAGTATGTGGTTTTTTGGTTATTTTTAATATTTTTGTAGTTGATCTATGCCTATTTGGATGCAAGGAATTTGAAAATTTGTATGCAAGGAAATGGAAAAGTGGGATGATTATGTGGCATGTTTTTAGTTAGTATGTTACAAGCGGAATAAATGAAATGTATCTTATTTGATATCATACAAAATGTTTGACAAAAGGTATACCAGATAAATGCTACTCAATTATTTTTATATAAAAATATTTGAAGAATGGTTTACTTGGAAAGTGCTTTACAAAATCTATAAGAAATGAAAATCAAGTTTTGGCGGGTTAGACCCCATTTCCTTAACTGCATCTTGGAAGTTGGGTCATTCATAGTAACTCTCAGCCCATGTTTACCCTGGTAAATATGTTCCAGTGGGTAAATGTGGGGTGGGATGTTACATCCAACCTTCCAATGAAGCTCACAAAAAATTCAAATGAGATGTGTGAGGCAAATGAGAGGAAAGATCTCCTTGTATTGGCTTGAAGCGGGGATTTTTCAAAGGGAAAAAGCCCTTAATTTCCCTCAAAACCACCTCATAAGCCTAAAAATATATGTCCAGTGTGTTTGTGGCTATCATGGCAGTGGACCAACTGGTTTATGACAGAACCGACCTATTTATGGGAAAATTGGTTAGTTGCATCATAAATCAGTTGGTTTATGCCGGATTTGACCCAAAAATTGGCGAGGGAGGGCGACTAACTAGGTTTTTCTACCAATCCGGTGGGTTTAGCCATTGAACCCACCAGTTTGACTGGTTTCTGATTCAGACCGACCGGTTTTGAATATTATGGATTAGATAGTGATGTGAATCGTAGAAAATCATAACAGTTCCATGTTGCTTCTAATAAGATAATCGATGATCAAGTTGTAAAACATTAGATGATAAATTCTTAAAATTTTTCCCTACATTTTCAAATGATCGCATTTTGTTGCAAAATAATAGAGTGTGTCAACAATTTCCCACAAAAAGTCTTCAGGTCACACTGTGGGAGAAGAGAGAACTCTTTATTTACTTCTTGATGACCTACATGCCTCCATTTTCGTTGTTAGCATTAACAAGATATTTAAACATTGTTAATCTGAAGTCAATTATTTCGACAATATATTCAAATCTTCGTTCCTGAAGACTTTAGTATAGTCGTGAATGACCTCCAGCCTTAGGGGTAGGCTTTTGTTGTTAACAATGCATTTGTGTGTTTCTTGCCTTAACTCAGCCTAGTGAATAACATTGCTTAAGTCGAATGGATTGTGGGTGAATGGGTTAATCACTCCACGTTTGTTATCCAAAATCATCTTTAGCTTCCTACAATTGTAAATAACTTGAGTCAATTCTTCTGTATGTAGTAGTTAAATGGGATCATATGCAAACTCTTTCACCAACATATCCACATACTCTTGAGGAATACTAATACTCTCAGAACCCATTAAGTTGATAGTTGCACCTAAACAAATTATTGGTATATATATATATATATATATATATATAGGACTACCCACAAAAATAATTTTATGGGAGAGATAAACTTTAGAGAAACAAGGTAAAAGTATAATTGTAAAAAAATTATTAAATAGAAATAATTTGTTTGAATAAATAAATGTTTAAAAATAACATAGAAATATATAGAATTAGATCCACCTAGATCTATCATAACTCTAGATATATCAATCATTGAGAAGAATCAATTCTTATAAAAAATAAACCTTCCTTAAAATTTTACACTAAAAAATAAATTTACACCTCAACCATTTTAATTCTTTTCCAATCTAAAACATTTAATACAACGATTTATTTTTTCCTCACACCACATACCATGTTCCACTCGTATAACAGATAATAATATGAAAAACAAACATATATATATTATAATTTTTTTGTATATTCATAATATACCTTTTCATAAAAGACAAATAATGTTTTCAAAGAAATATCTACATCCACCTTATAGCTCTTCACATTACGTTCAAGTGATGAAGGTGGCTATATATCCCTTGTTACATGCCACTTTTTTTATTTGATATGTTTCTTAAAAATTAAAAGTGATCTTCACTAATTTCGAATTGGTTCTTTATAGTTATTTTTATTAATTTTTTTGAAATCGTATCTTTTTAAAAGGTTTTACATCAATTTATATTTAACTTTTTTTTTAATTCATCATTTTTATTAGAGGAAAATGTTAAAATATTTAACAAGTGTACATGTACATTAACCTAGTATAAAGTATATTTAGCTTTATTTGATTTTAATGTTTCTATGTAGTTACTATGTATACATTAACATAGTATAAAGCACGATTAGCTTTAGGTAGTTTTAGTGTTTGTATGCAGTTAAGGTTAACTCAGTTGTTTTATGTATTGATTCTTTCATTAGTATGGAACATATAGAATTTAATCTCTCTTCCCATTTTTCTCAACTCTTGCAAAATTATGCAATTATTCTCTAGCAAGGACCTTACCTATACAGGGTCTAATAATTTATCATGGTATAATAGCAACAAGGGGCCTCGAGAAGGTACATGAACAATTTTTTGCAAGTTTGATGATCAAAGCATTGGAAACTACTAGGAGATTGAAAGTGCTAGAATTTTCCACAAATTGAAAGTGTTGAAAATTGTTAAAGAATTGAATTGGTGAAAGAATGGAATTCCCGGCTTACATCATTCTCACTCCATACAATTACTATGAATTTAATCTGAAGATTTTTCTTAATCTTAGAAGCAAAGGTTTGTACTAGATAGTCGTGGGAATTGAGATAGAACCAATGTCAGAGGATGAGAAGCTTGTTGAAAATAGCAACAAGAAATGCTATAAATAGAAGTTTGGGTACCAGTGTTGGATTGAGCAACAGGGAATGAAAATTGGAAGTGCTAAAAATAGCATTCTATTTTTAGCAGTTCAAGATGGATTCCTATTTTAGTCAATCCCTGGACTAAACATAGGAAGTAAAATTCGAATTTGAACTTAACAGCTATTTGAAAATAAATTAATTAATTCACCATGAGTTAATTAGTTGTGAAAAATAAAACATCAAGTCTATGTGAGGAAATGCAACAGTTTCTCCATTGATTGAGGGATTTATCCATCAGTTAAAGAGATAAGGATGAGTTCTAATTTGAGTTGTAATTAGTTGGCTCGGTTAGCTGAGTCAAGTCCAGTTAGATTGATTTAAACAGTTTGTTTAAATTAATGTGAGTTCAGTTAGTTAATGCATGCTTGCATATAACTGTTGCACTTCAGATAACTTAATATTCTCTCATGAATAACTCATGCATGTCAGTTCAGACAGATACCCAGTTGAGATCAAAGGAGGGACAGTGTACTATCAGTTTGATGGTTTTTCCTATAAAGGAAACTCATCCATGGAGAAGGATTTATCTCCTTCAGGATTATGCAGTTGGATCAGAGGTTAATGAGTGTGTGAAGAGGCCAATTCACACAAGTGATAGCACTGGACCCCAAGGAAAATTGCGCAAAGAAATAGAAGGCTTGGAGGGCAGAGGAGAAGGTTTGAGAGAGGCCTTTGACTATCTATGAGCAGTAGAGGGATTGCAGAGAGAGCAGGATAACTTGTGAGCTGATTCTTTTTGTAATCCAAACTATATTTCCACTTGTATGATAATACAGAGTTGGGGTTTTAGGCAGAGGCTTTCCCTGGGTTATTTCTTCTGCGTTATGTGTGATTGATTCCTTCTTATCAGTTATATGTGTTTAATTGATCTTGCTCAATTCGATTAAGCTTCTGCATAATTGGTTGTAGAAGTAGAGCAAGTATTTTGCTTTAGTATATTGCATTATCGGGTGATCTACAATGGGAATTTATACAAAGCTCAATTGGCTTAAAAAATTTAACATGACTTATGGAAGATCGGGTCTATTTGTGTCTCATCATATTCTTTATGATATCATATATGTTAAATTGCTAAATGAAATCTAGACTAAATTGAAAGGATTATATGGTGATGAAGATGATATAGATCAACACCGTTTGGAGACAGAGAGCTCGATCTATCATAAAATTCATGAAACCCATGAAGACTTCTTCAATAAAGTGGAAAATTATTCTTGAGACAGTATTGCACATGAAGACTCAACTTCTTCTATTGTTGATGAAGTTGTTGCAGATGAGCATTTTATCTTATCCAATAATGAAGATGTTGAACATAAGGAAATATATTCCTCTACTGGTGATGAAGACATAAAATAGTACTTTGATTCCTCTACTATTGATTATGTTGGTGATGCAAATCTAATGAGGTCTCAATTTGATGATACCCTACATATACTCTAAGTTGCAGAGCCATGCATCCAAGGAGGCATATATAACACCATGCATGCACATGCATACATTCACAAAGCCATACCTAAAGCCATGCATGCACATGCATGCATCCCTAGATATAAGCATACCCATGCAAGCATATATGGTACATGTGTCTAATCGTTAAACGCATGTTGAAGTTGCAGGGTATCCATATTGGTATGCAACCATGGATAAGGAGAATTAGTCCTTAATCCAAACATGGGAGTTGATACCTCTACTTCCAAAATGGAAGCTTGTTCCTCCACATATATTTATAGAGAAGGATTCAACCTCTTACTATGTACTTAGTTTAGGATCTACCCCAATTTGTTGGTCAAGCAAGAAATAGTTTACCATTACTTTATCATTAGTGGAGGTCGAATATACATGAGTAGTCAATTTTGTCAATCAAGCCATTTGGTTATATCATTTCATTTCTAATCTTGATACCATTTTCCATCATTCAATTTTCATATGGTGCTACAATCAGAGTACATTGAAGTTTTACAGAGATCCATTATGGCATTAGGGGACAAAACATATCGAGATCCATTTATGATGTGATCATTGATCTATAGTACTGTCCCAATTGTGAGAAGACTATCGACATATTGACCATGAATTTCACTGAGTAAAAGTTTCACTTTCTATGGGATCATCTTGGGGTAAAGAAGACAATTGTATAGAAATTTTATTTTATTTTAGTTTTGCATTCTATTTTGAAGGGGGTTTTATTCCCATGGGGTTCTCCCTCTTTCCTCTTTCACGCATTTTACATGGGTACCTAAAATGGCCTTACTGTCAGGACTCTTCCATATCGTATCATACTCAACCAGGTTATTCTTAAGCGGGATTTGGCGTACATACACATTAACATAGTATAACAACAAATAATGTTTTAATTTGATGAACAAGAAATGACATCACAATGTGATGAACAACAGACAACGTTATAATGTGATAATTAACAGACCACGTTGCAATGTCACAACATTGAAATGTGACAAACAGCAAACAACATTTGAAATTTAAGTAAAAAATAACAAATAATGTTTCATTATGATGAACACGAAATGACTTTGCAATTTCACAAATAATTAACATTGTCACAAACTAAACTAGGTTTACCAACTTTACTAATATGGTTATGCTAGTTGACGACCAACATGCATGGGAAGGATTAGTAGACCATGGTTGACTATGGTTGAGTATGGATAAACATGTTTAATTTATGGTTAAGGAGGGTTTATTATGGTTAATATAGAGTTGACTATGTATGACCATGGTTGTTGTTGCATTTAATTATTCAAGAAGTTATTTCTTCATGATCTCATGCCCCAGTGAGATCACCAGACAACAAAATTAAAGACCAATAGAGATATAATAGTGTCCCAACCCAAATGATAAAACATGAATCAAGCAGTTGATTCTATATACTACAAGGAAATATGTGTGCACATGGACTCCTCGCAGGTTGGGGAAGGATTTTGAGTCTGATGCAGATTCTTGCACTCCACTCAAGCAATATACCTCTTCCATACTTGATCTCGATCCCTACACACAACCACAAACAAACAAAGACAACAAGTGACCTTCCTCAAAAGATCATTAAATCAAAATATCATAGAAACAACTATAAAGCATGTTGAATACAAATAGATACAAGGAAGGAACATGTTTTTCTATTAATCATATAAGTGAAAGTACATAATATACCTTAAACAAATAAGATCTTCTCCTCCAAATTGTAGGATGATATCCTCTCCCAATACAGCAGAGCTCTCGCACTATGGTTTGGATACTCCCCCTCTTTCCCCCTTTCCTCTTGGTGAGATTATATAGGCTAATTTTATCCTTTGGGAGAATGTATCTAGACACCTAGGGGCTTGAGAAGTTAGGAAACTTCTACAATAATGGACCCCTAGCCAACTTATACATAAGTGGGTCAAGTTGATCTCCTTAGGAATGGAAAACTCTAGAAACATTTTTCACAATTATGAGATTTTTCTCAATTATCCCAATTATGAAATAATTATTATCTCATAACTATAATATTTTGGAAAATTAATTATGAGAAATAACTCAATAATGTAATTCCACCCTTTTATCATGGGATAAATCTCACATAAGTAAAATAAAAGGTGAAAAGGAATGCATTTTAGCCAAAAAAATTGAGGTAAGTTTATATTAGGTTTTTCTCACTATAATGGAGTGATAAATAGGGTTGTAACATATGCCCCCTAATGCATGAGGTTAGAAGAGAAACTAATGGACAAAATCCATTACAATAATACTCATAGCTCAAAATGGGAGGAAGGAACCAAGACTACGAATCTTAATCAGAGGAACTCAAGTGCTAAAGTCTCAATTCTGCTGATAACATCCTCAAGGCCGGCATACCCATGCTCGATTAGAAGAATATGATGAACATGGCCACCATAAAATACACTACGGATCCATGACATGACATGTTAGAACATGGCTATTAATACATATATAGTGGATCCATGTGACTCGATAAATAGAGCATATCCACTAGCAAATACAATGTGAATCTATGTCACAGTATACATCAAGTAGGACTATGGACACATAACCAACAAAAAAGTGTCTCAGGTAGCCCTCAAGGTAAATAAATGATACATGACTCCAATGCAACCTAGGAAGGATGCCATGTAAGAGTGAAATGTCCCTAACCCAGGGTCTTTGACATAACCTTGATGGTATGAATATACAACACGTGAATAGATGAGCTGAGGTCAAACATGGTAGAAACCGCTTGATTACCAACCAATGAGGTAAACCAGTAAAAAATGTGAGGGAATCCACCAATGAGGAAAATAGACACCGAGGTGCTTAGTACAGTCCACTAAGAGTGAATAGATGAGTTGATGTCGAACATAAGTGAACTCAAACAATTAGGAGCCAATTATGTAAACCCATTATCAATCACGAGGAAGCCTGCCACCAAAGTCTACAAGCTCCAAGGTACTACTAATTCCTAGATCAAACTCTTTGATAATGAGTTGAAGTCGGCATGAGAAGATTCATCGAAGGAGGGCCTTAATCAATCGACATGGAAGAGACCAAGATGATGTGATATAAGGATGAAGTCATGAGATGATGAAGTATAACTAACATAGGGATGGACGACACAAAAAGGTCAATAGGCTACTGCAAATGGTCAACATAGGATGAGACTTCCCTTGAACACATACTACTGGCACGACTCAAAAGTGACTTGGAAGCATGACTAATGAGCACCATGTGATATGATGCAATAATGCAAGAGGTATCGATGCATGCTCTGTATGACTAGAAGAGGAACCAACCGAAGGAGTAGACAAACTCATATGTATGGTGTGACTCTTAGGCAAGTTAAAACCCAACTGTGACATAATGAAACAGACAAGTGTCATGTTCAAGGGCAACAAAAAGGATGTTGCCATTTGATGACTAATGGAAATAAATGTTCCCTCCCTTCTCTTTTTATAAGTTCCTTTTTCATAAAGTTGTCCCCGAAGCCTGTAAAAGAGATACAAGCATACAAGGGGGAACCTCCTAACCAAAGTAGACTATGGAATTCCTTTTTCGTAATTAGTCTATCCCAATCCGAAAAAGGGTTAAACGTATACTAGGTAGATGACACTTCAAGTACTTTTACGAGCATGAAGGAGACAAGTTCACTCGACAATATTTTCTAAATTAAGGAATTTCAAAAGATCTTAAAGAAAACTCCTCTTGGAGGAACGAGTGATATAATGAATAACAAATGGTTCTAGTCATGGTAGAAAAAGTCATGATAAAATGATGACAAGAGGTTGGCTAATAGGACCACTCATCACAGCGGTTTCTCCAAGAAAGGGTAAACACCAACTGAAAGTAAATGGTAGGAAAAACAGATGATGACAATGGAAGAGAGAAACCAAGGCTCATCATGCAGAAGTAGGCTGATAAAATGTGGCAATCACAAGGGATAGAAATGGTGGAATCCTCCTAGGGTATAGCCATAAATATGATGAAGAAGAGGACATGAGGCTTAGATTCTAGGTCATGGCAGGTCAGAATGAGGGATTCCAAGAAGATAATGAAAATGATTGCATGGACACTAAGACGACAAAAAGGTGCTAACTAGGGTATCCATGAGAAGTTAATCTCTACCACCAAGCAATGACATGCATAGAATAAAGTGGCGAAAGTTGCAAATTGACGAGGTCGAACCTAAGGCATAAATATGGAACTAACTGTCAATAATGCATCGGTGATGGTGATATATGGCCTACCCCTATATGCCAGTAAGAGGAAACATACCTTAGGCCCAACAGATGTCGCAATAGAAGCACAACCCTATCCTGTAAAAATCGTCCAAACAGACTAGACCCATGGTTAAATCACATAATGAAAGAAATAAACATGGAGGAGTTAAAATCAAGATCATTTTTCTTTTTTTTGAATTTTATAAATTTTTTTTATTTTTGGCATAAATAAGGCATGGCAAATACTTGCATCACACACCAAACATAAAATAGATAAATCAACACACTCCTATTTACAATATGTACAAGTGCGACACAATCCAATAGGTCATGCCAATATGTGCCCATAGCCAGGCACTCACTAAGGATTTCTATATGCGAACTCATGGAGGTGAAAGGTACCATATGGCTTATCAATGTGGAGCCATGCCAAAGGAAATCAAACTGCCCAATCCATAAAGTTTGGCCATGCCAAGGAAATTCTAAGATAATTGAACTCTCGAAATCAACCTGAGGACATAAGGGAGGATTAAGACATAAAGGAGGTACAAGACACTCATCAACAGGTGGTGAGGGAAATTCATTGACAAGTTCAGTAGTAGAAGCCCAAGACTTGACTTATTCCATGGGTGGCACTTCCAAGGAAGGCCGAGGAGATGCCCCCTAGTTGATTCAATATTTAATTTTTCGAGCTCTACGTGTTCCACATTAGGGAGATTAGAGGCATGAAGAGGAATAACCTACCTAATATTGTCAATGAGGGGATCCATGATTCTCAAGTTGACTATCCGAAGGGGTTTATCTATGAGAGAGTCATATGGAATAAGTGGAGTGGTGGCCCATGTGATAAAAGGAACCTAGTCATATTCCATATTGTAATGGATTTTTTTACCAGCATCAGGAGGTACTGATGGGATTTCCGAAGAGGGAATATCTTCCATAACAAGTGGTGAAGGGTGCTCAGTAGATTTATCGACTTCCATAAGAGCAGGAGGAACCACCCAAAAATTAGGAGGTCTATGGGGTCCACAGGTGCCAAAAGATATCATATGCATAGGAGGTGTGGTAGGAGTAGAAGGAGTTTTGGGTGAAAGGAGTTGAAGAAAAACTCCCATAGGAGTGGAACTTTTAAAAATTCCAACTCCAACACTCTGAAATTAACCAAGGTGATCTCCCACAAGTGGTATAAGATTCCCCATGGTGGAAATATGGGTTGATGGCATGCAATATTCAAATTGATCGATAGTGAAAATCGTGCCTTCATGAGGAAAGAAAAGTAAATGGAAGATAGACAAGATGACTATGGTCATCGCATAAAACCAACTACATCCAAGGAGTAGGTTGTAATCTAATGAGGCATCAACAACTTCGACGTAAAAATATATAGTTTTCCCTCCTAACTCAATCAAAAATTTTGGAAGAACCCCTTTAGTTACAAATTTGTGACCATCAAAGGCTTAGAGAGTGGTGTTGGACATGCCAAGAACTAGAAAGCCAAGATCCTTCCAGCGAGATACTAACAACACACATGGAAGAGACTTCATCCACCAAAGTGTGATGAATATTCTTGTGGAAAATCCACAAAATTATTTGAAAAGAAATATGATGGGAAAGGTGAGGAGAATCTGTGTCAACATTAAAGACGATGAGACTAGAGTCAGATAGATCAACTCCACCAATGGTAGACAACAAGGCCTTGCACTGTTGAGGACAGCTTTGCAAGACCTCCAAGGAATACATGGCACAAGGAGCTTGGGAAAGATATTCAACAATATTGTAATGTTGAGAAGCCTCGACAGAAGGATTGTGTGTCGTCTTACTAAGAACACACTTGGGAGGGTGTTAGAAAGGTTCCACTGGCTTATCCAAAGTGGTAGGTCTAGTGGAAGTAGGTGGAGTTGGTAAGTCCTAGAAGAACTTGACTTGGGAACATCATAGGATTTGGCTCACGTAGTCACATTCACATCTTCCTTGCACGTAAAGTAGAATGAACTATGGGTGGGATGAGAAAATCATCCCTCATTTCCCACTTGTGGAGGTAGAGGAGGTTGAGCAACCATGTTTTGTTGAGGTTGTGCAGGTAATGGATGAGTCAAAGCAGTAGGTTGTTGAGAATATGGTGGTGAAAGGAGCCTATGGATTTCATCCATTCGAGGGAGCATATGAGTGAGGTGGTTGCCTTGAAAAACTTTACAAGGGAACTTGACTTTATGATGACTTTAACTGGTGCCCCCCTCCCCAATTATGAGGGTTGGTTTGGGATTCCTAAGAATATGAGTTTTTTTTTTAATTTCTCTTATTATTATTATTATTACCACCAGATTTTTGGTTGTTCTTTGGTTGAGTGGACTTCACCATTAGAACATCGATGGACTGCTCAGGATAGGGTGCTTTAGCAGAGCCAGATACACTTGTTGCGGATTGAGATGTCAAAATCAATTTCCCAAGTTGGGAAACGAGTTGGCTCATGGAATGGGAAACAAACCTGATCATGCCATCGACATGTGGCCTAGGAACAGGTTTGGGAGGGTCAATAGAAGGCCTAGGGGCATTAGGAAACACTTCGTAGAGCATACCCAACTGTTAATAGATAAGATCCAACTGTTGGGCAGCTAAATTAGCTTTTTCCTTGGTAGCATCTCGAAACATAGACACATCCATGGAAATCTGAGGTCATAGAGAACGAATGAACCATTTACATAATATTTCATCTGGTAACTTGGTTCTTACTAACCTCTTGTGATGATGCCACTCATGAATGTGATCATAAATTAATGTGGAATCATCTTGTTTGAAGTTGGACAAGTAGTCAGAGCCAATATCATACTGAGTAAGCAACTGGAACTATGTCAAGAAGGTTTGAACGAGGGAGGCAAATTCACCGTAGGATGTAGTATCTAACTTGATATACCATTTTGTGGCATCCCTAGTTAATGTACATTGGAATAAGCGAATTTTAATAGGATCATCCACCAAAGAATTAGATGAGCACCATAAGTGACAGGTGGTAATGTGAGTGGATGGATTTTCCCCAGGCTTCCCTTCAAACTTGGGAATATCTGACGACAGTTTAGCGGGCATGGGTGGCCACCAGGGATCATGATGGATGGGGTCATTGGTCAATTTTTCCAAGTTCAGTAAATCAAGAGAATATAGGAATGGATTATGGAGTTGATTAAATGGATCAAAGGTAGGAGAATCCCCTTAACAACCTTGTGGTCCCCCCTGTAAGGAGTATAATGATTCACTTGTTGGTTAAAAAAAGGATCTTCTTTGGCATAAGACTATTGTGGGCCAGAATGACTGGTAAATGGATGTTTCCCCTGGGAGTATGTACCTCTAGAAAGAAAAGGACCCCCAAGAGCATGGTTGGTTATGGAGTTGTACCCAAGAGTAAAATAAGGACTACTCTGTGTAGTAGGACTGACATAAGGAGGATAACCTATGTGAGAGACAACATTGGCAGTGAGGTTTCCCCCAGGTAAACTGGCCCCTCCATGAAAAGCACTGGTAGGTGGCACCCCTCCAAAGAGTGAATTGTACCAAGCTTGCGACATACTAGAAGCAATGTTTCCCCTAGGCTGACTAGGGACAACTGATGATCCCCCCCACATATTTCCAGAAGTATCCATGCCTAAGTGAGGAATAGGAATTGTTGGTTGAGCAAATTTAGGTGAAAGGATTCCTGATCCTACCCGCTAACTAGGTTGAGGCACTATGGTCAACATAGGAGATGGTGTGGACACGGAAACATTCGAGAAATTTTCAAGAGCTATAGATGATACTGATGGAATGCCCCAAGAAGAAGTGATAGGCATGGAAGAAAAAAGGTAAGTAGGTGTAGAATCGCATAGAACCATTAGTGTTCAGCCGCAAGAACTCAGGTCCTAATGGATCAGTCAATGGTGTGTTGGCAGGAGCATCAGTATCGTCCACCAAAGTCTCAACAGAAATCATATCACTGCTAGATGGACCAATTATAGACTCCAATACTATGTTTTGTTCTGAATCTTGAACACCAATAGGAACTCTCCATGTAGGAGTAATAATTCCACCTCATTCATGAGGTAAACTGTGAAGATGATGTGACTGTCGACAAACAAATTCAGCCACGGTGATAAATTATAAATTGATCACAAGTATGTTAGTGAAAACACCTTAAGGCCAAAACTACTGACTCAGACCAAACAAAATACACTAGAAACATCCTCGAAGATATCGCACGCAAGCCAAAATACAAAGAAGCTGGTATCGGAACAGTTACACTAGCGACCTGCTTCCCAGGACTTTTAGCTGTGAACTTGGTGAAAATGCCCTTATTATCTGTGCGGAACCCTCCAAGAGGATTGATAAAGTATGACTAATATCTATCCTAGGTAGAGAGAATATTACCCCAACCCTGCACCTATGTATGATCCCTATGAAGATAGGACACTATGGTAACCACTAACAATAACATGACTTGTGGGGAGAGACGCGGGACAAATCCACGTGACTTGAACCCAAAAAAGGAGCCAAGACCGAAACCCCCTTGAGATTTACCTCCCAAGTGGTCCCCAAGTGTTATAAAAAATTCTAATCACATCCTTTGTATGCGTGAAAATTTTGTTATATCGTGCCACCCAAAACTAAACGAAATGGGTCAT
Organism: Pinus taeda; assembly: GCA_000404065.3. NCBI lineage: Eukaryota > Viridiplantae > Streptophyta > Pinopsida > Pinales > Pinaceae > Pinus > Pinus taeda. The sequence continues at coordinate 215,768 of APFE030485183.1, forward strand.
GTCACCCCGCCTAGCCCAAGTGTGACCTCGTGCTTGACGCTTTTGTGAGGAGGGCTTCCCAGACTACACTACTGCAAATGAATTTAACTCCCTACCACAAGCTACTAAGTTGATTTTGTAATCTTCGAGAAGTTAACTCACACTCCTATCTCCAAGACACTATCCTAAGCTAGTGTTGGTGTACTACCAATAAAAATAAAAGATGAATCTAGTTAATTTTATTAAATTATTGATTTTAAGTGGTTGTTATTTACATAAGTGGGATGTACCATGAAAATGAGATGGTGTGAATGACTCTTTGTTAATCACCCTAATGTAGTTATATGCAATTTTCATTTTCTCTTCCATGAATGCTAACTACAACAAGGTAAGAGTTTTCATAACACACCAATGCCTATTATGATGCACCTCCCACTGAATCTTCTTAAATGCAAAATATCCTAAATTTTGCGAATTAATGACCCAAAAACAAACCAAAAGGAAAATCAAAGTAACCGAGAAAAGACTAAAGCAAATTTCCCAAGCAAGAACGCAAAGCACTCCAAAAGCACCACAGCAAGGAAAACAAAGCCCAATCAAACAAACACACTCAAAGCAATCAAACTGAAATCCAGAATTGAAAGAAGGAAGGCAATGTCAACAAGCTAGGGTTGTGGCATAATGGCTCAACTAAGGCCAATGTTCTACAAAGATCAAAACTAGACCCTAGAGGTAGGAATGCCTAAACAAGATCAAACGAGGGTGTTACAAAGTAATGAAAACACACTCAAAAGGAATTTTCTAGATGACAATTGCGCAACCAATCACAACACCACCAATTGTGATAAAAATGACCAAAAGAGGAAAGAGATCACCCAACAAGAAGTTACAAAAGTGAGAAAAATCCACAAAACTCTGAGAGTGAAATGTAGATCAGGTCTACAAAGGTACTGAAGATAGCCAATCAGATCTAAAAATGAGATCTAAAGGCAAAAATCAAGCCTCAACCCAAAGCATCCAACAAAACTTCAAGAGCACCTTGAAAGATAAAGGGTAATGGAAAACCTTATAAAAACTGATCAAAATGGATCAAATGAGACACACACAATAGCTGATTAACAACAGCAAACCATAAATCAAACTGGTCTCTAATAAATCAGTGAAAGACAAGAATATCAATGCTCAATTGAAGACAAAAACTTCTCTCAATGAAGAATAACAAATCTAAGGAAATCAAGCAAATAAAGATAGATCTAGACCAGATCTAGCAAGGAAGTAGGAGGCCCAGATAGAGCAAAGATAGGAGCGGAAACTTTAGAAATAAAATTTTGTTTTTTCAGTGCTAAAATCCCAGACACATGCACAACACAAGGAAAATAGGGGTCATACTCTCACACGATAACTACAAGGGTGTGTCTGGGATCTCCCGAACGCATGGATCACTCCTTGTGGGAGCGTCTGGGGAGAAAAAATCAAAATCCCTAAAAACCCATGCACAAGCCGAGAAAAAGAAAAATATACAAATAATAATCCCTTAAAATAGCCGAAAAGGGTCAGGAAACTAGGATAAAACTAAACCGAACAAGAGAGAAATTGATCAAAATCTGAGGCAAAGCAAACACTAGGAAAGTAGGCTCTCATTGAAAGCACCACTTCAGTTGCATCTAAATTATGCAAGGAGCTATTTCTCCATGATCTCATGCCCGATTGAGGTCACCAGATAGCAAAAGTAAAGACCAATAGAGATATAATAATTTCCCAACCCAAATGATCAAACATGCATCAAGCAATCGGTTCTATATACTACAAGGAAATATGTGTGCACCTAGCCTCCTCGCAGGTTGGGGAAGGATTTTGGTTCTAATGCAGATTCTCACACTCCACTCGAGCAAACTACCTCATTCACACCTGATCTACACATAACCACAAACAAACATAGACAACAAGTGACCTTCCTCGAAAGATCAATAGATCAAAATATCATAGAAACAACTACAAAGCATGTTGAATACAAATATATACAAGGAAGGAGCATGTGTTTTTGTTAATTATATAAGTGAAACTACATAAATATACCTTCAAAAAATAATATCCTCTCCTACAGCTTGTAGGATGGTATCCTCTCCCAATACAACAGAGCTCTCACACTATGGTTTGGATACTCCCCCTCTTTCCCCCTTTCCTCTTGGTGAGATTATATAGGTTAATTTTATCCTTTGGGAGAATGTATCTAGACACCTAGGGGCTTGCGAAGTTAGGAAACTTCTAGAATAATGGACCCCTAGCCAACTCATACATAAGTGGGTCAAGTTGAACTCCTTGGGAATGGAAAACTATAGAAACATTTTTCACAATTATGAGCTTTTTCTCAATTATCCCAATTATGAAATAATTATTATCTCATAGTTATAATATTTTGGAAAATTAATTATGAGAAATAACTCAATCATGTAATTCCATCCTTTTATCATGGGATAAATCTCACATAAGTAAAATAAAAGGTGAAAAGGGATGCATTTTAGCCAAAAAACTGTGGTAAGTTGATATTGGGTTTCTCTCACTATAATGGAGTGGAAACACGGTTATAACAGTTGTCTACAACTAATTGTAGCTGGCTATAATAGAATATAATTGATTGTGGTTGAGCGTGGTTGTTCATGTTTGATAATTGTTGACCATGGTTGACTATGGTTGGTTATGTTAACCATTATTGACAATGTTGACTATGGGTGGACATTGTTTGACTAATTTAACCATAGTTGACCATTGTGTTCTATCATATATTATGGTTGTCCAATTAACAATGGATGGCCATGGTTGACCATTTTCGACCATAGTGACCTTGGTTGATCATATTTGACCTTTCTATGGTTGACCATGGTTTTCCAATGTTGACTATGGTTGACTAGAGATGACCATGGTTGGTCATGGTTGATCATCGTTGACTATTTTGTATCATGAATAACTAAGGTTGATGGTTTGCCATGGTTGATTATAGTCAACCATGGTGAATAAATATAATTATGGTCGATGATGGTTGACCATGCTAACCATAGTTATCTACTAGCTACCCTAATTGACTATGTTCAACCATGGTTAACCATAGTAAACCATGGTGAGCATAGCTAACTATGATTGAACACATTGATTATGGTTGACAATGGTTGACTATGGTAATTATGGTTAATCAAAGATGACCATGCTTGCTCATGATTGACTGAGGTTGATAATGGTTGAATATGGTTCAGTATTTGTTTATTGTGTTTTTTTCATTCTAGTTCAGAGAGACCGGAGATTGGTGGCCGCTACATCCATGGTAATTATTCAGGAAAATCTACCTAAAGGGATCACTCGGTCGTTGACTGATAAGCAAAGTGTAACCCCAAGAGTTTCGAGGAGAATTGATCCTATGACCTTCCATCGGCGAGGTGCTTTTAAATTATATGTTGATTATGTTTCGTCAGATTACGATAACTTTATGAACCTTAAACCTTATTAAATGTAAATATTAAACCTTATTCATAAACATTAATATTAATATTATTAATAAACCATATTATTATTATTACTATAGTTTACCTTAATAGTAATATTGATATTATTAATAATATACTCAACCTTAATATTGTTATTATTATTATGAAACAATTTTAAACCTTGACTATCACTAAGTAAGGTTGTTGACTTTGTTCAACCATGGTTGACTATAGTTGAATATGGTCAATTAAAGTTGATTAAGGACGACTATGGGTGAACAAGGTTGATTATTGTTGACTATGGTAAACATATGGTTGACTGAGATTGACCATGGTTGATTATTCAAACACTGACTATTTAGATTGACTATGTTTAACTATTTCATCACGTTGTAACACTATTATTTGTTTTTCATAGCATGACATCATTCTTTTATTCGTGACATTGTGATGTTGATTTTAGTTTGTCATATTGTGATGTTGCTTTTTTCTTTGTCACATTGTGATGTAGAATTTTCTTTGTTATATTGCAATGTTGATTTTTTTTGTCATATTGAAACATTGAGTTTTATTTGTCATAATGCGACATGAATTTTTTTCTCAACATAAACTATGTCACATTCATCCCATTTTAATACCAATTAATACTAAATAAACCTTAAATATTATTAAATATGAATATTAAACATAATTCAAAAGCCTTAATATTAATATTCTTAATAAACCTAAGCCCCAAGGGTTAGCTCAATCAGTCAAGCCAGGGCCTCGCCAACGGGAGGTCAGAGGGTCAAAACCCAAAAGCTCTTGGGGTCAGGTCAGTAAATAGGCCAAGGGGTGTGACCCCCTTTGAGTGGGGTCCACCCTAGCATTGTTCGATCATGGACGTAACGGACCCAGTGACCATGGGTATTCGTGAACCAGTAGTGAAAAAAAAAAAATTATATAATATATATATATATATATATATATATATATAGATATATTATTAATAAACCTTCTTCAGAAACCTTAATCGCACCAAGAGGCGCTCTCAGATGCAGTATGGAAGAGATGTTGCAATTTCCTATTATGTTATGTTATTTAAACATTTTGACTCAGTCAAATAAAAATAAAATAAAAAAAAATTATAACAAACTAATGCTTATAAGTTTTGTTACGGTATTTCAGGTAAATTCAAGGCATAGAGAACCCAAGGAGCATAGAATAGACAGTGAGAAAGTGTTTAATCCCCAAGGATTAGCTCAATTGGTCAAGTTCCCATCATTAAAGTATCTTTCCAATGGAGCTCATGGGGTCAATTATCCTTGATGATCTTGGGGTTAGGGTCTACTAATGAGTCAGCGAGAAGTGATCCCTTCAGGTGGATCTACCCAAATAGTTTTTTTTGATGTAATGACCACTAATCTTTGATATCCGTGAAACACACATAAATAAAAAATAAAATAAAAATTCAAGGCATATAGTCAATTTATTATTAGTACTTTTTTTGCTCCAGGTGAATTTACCAATGGTATTCTTGTGTACCAAAAATACTTCACTTAAGTCACTAGTGACAAGTGACCCTAACAACAAGATGTGGTTGTTTACACTTCAAATCTATACTGAAGAAAAGAAGAAAACCCTGCAGCAAAAAGATCATATGTAATCAAAAACATAAATCAACAAGAAATAATTGATGCAATAACGCAATAGAAGAAGAGTTTAAATGAATAATATTTTTATTAATAACACCCTGTGAAGAAGATTTACAACATGGGTCTATAAATCCCTCTCCATAGGATGGGTCATTTGATGTCCTTGCACTTCAGCGATCTGTTTCTCTCTCTCAATATGCAGAAAACCCAAAACAAAATAGAACTCAAGTGGGAGCTCAAATAGCATGAGATGATAATGGTGATGATGATAGTGATGATTGTGCAGAATGAATGGAAGACCCTCTTCTTTGTAGAAAAGTATTGGGCTAGATTAGAAATTGGAAAATAATAAAATATTATTGAACAAATCAAGATCTAACCGTTAGGAATACTTTATTATATTTTTTGGAGAGGGAAAAGATATTCAAAATGGTCAAATGTCTTTATTTAGAAAATGGTTGAAGTAATTAACAAAGAAATTTATTTATTAATCACTTTGTAAAAATTAAGAAAAGTGTGCATTTGAAATAATTATTAAATAATGATTTAAAAATTATTCCAAAAATAAGTGTTAGGCCAGGCAATAACTCCATAAGGCAAAAATGATTCGACTATATTATTCCTTCAGGTAGGTCTTCATTATATACATGAGGGAGAGATTGTTCAGTTCGTCTCTCGATGACTTTTCATATTTCCTATTTACATTAATTCACCCAATCACAAGGATTAGGTGTCAACATTCCCACCCTTAATCTAAAGGGATTTTGGTGAGTCCAAGCATCATTTTGAATCGATCAAGCTTTTCCCTTCCAAGCGCTTTGGTGAAGATGTCTGTAATTTGCTCATTTGTGGAACAATGACGAAGATGGATCGTTTTGGCCTCAACATGATGTCGAATTAGATGATATTTAGTATTGATGTGCTTTGTTCGATCATGGAACTTTGTGTTCTTGGCCAACTTTATTGTAGAGGTATTGTTAATCATGAGTGGAGTTGATTGTACTTGTTTTACCTGCAAATCTTCAAGAATTTTCCTGAGCCACACAATTTATTTTGTTGCTTCAGCTGCTGCCACGTATTCTGCTTCTATTATGGAATCTATTGGAACTAATTGTTTCCATGATCTCCAGGAGATAGCTCCTGATCCAAAACTCATAGCATCTCCTGAAGTTGATACCCCAGTTTCTTTGTCTCCATCGAAGTTTGAATCAGAGTATCCAATCAAACTAAAGTCGTCCACTTGTGTATACTTGATTCCAAAGTCTTAAGTTCCCTTCAAGTACCTTAGAAATCTTTTGCGAGCAAACCAATGTCCCTCATAAGGATTTTGCATAAACCTGGAGAGGATTCCAACAGCAAATGAAATGTATGGTCTAGTAGTAGTTAGGTAGTTGAGACTTCCTACAAGCTGTCTATACTTTGTTGCATCCTCAAATTCCTTTTCCTTCAATAGATGTGAGCTTTAAGTTTTGTTCCATTGGAGTAGTGAGAGGATTGCACTCTGTCATGCCAAACCTATTCAAAAAATCTCCAATGTATTTCTTTTGAGAAAGAAATATGGACTTTGGATGTTGGGTTACTTCAATGCCAAGATAGTAATGAACATAGTCCAAATTAGTCATTTCAAAACTTTTCCCCAATTCCTTCTTTATGGATGCAATGTAACTTTCATTGTTCCTTTCGTCAAAAGATCATCTACATATACCACAAGATATACAACTGTTCTGCCAATTTTCTTGACAAATAAAGTTGCATCATCAAGATCAAAATGTTTGAAATTGAGTTTCAAAAGATGCTCAGTTAGTTTTTAATACCAGGCCCGTGGTGCTTGTTTTAGGCCATACAAGGACTTCACAAGTTTTCATACTTTATGTTCATGTCCTTTCATAGCAAATCCTTCAGGTTGGGACATAAAAACATTCTCTTTTAGATCTCCATTCAAGAAAGCAGTTTTTACATCCTTTTGATGGACTTTCCAACCGTTCTGAGCTGCTAGTGCAAAGAGTGTCCGAATGGTAGCCCATTTTGCTTTGGGGGAAAAATCCTCCTCATAATCGACCCCTTCCTTCTCTGCAGAACCTTTTGCCACAAACCTAGCTTTGTGCTTGTCAAGTGAGCCATCAACTTTATACTTGTTCTTGTAGACCCACTTGCAGCCAATTGGTTTGGTTCCTAATGGAGGATCAACCAGCTTCCAAGTGTCGTTCTTTATGAGGGCATCATACTCCTTTCTCATCACTTCTTTCCATCCATCACGAGAATCAGCTTCTTTGAAGGAAGTTGGTTCAAAGTCTGTATACAAGTTCAATTCACAATCATAAGAAACATCCATGTCAATAGGTGAATTAGATTCATCTACATCACCTCCATTTTGCCGGTTTGAATTTCTAGTTCTTGTCTTTCCAACTTCATCAGGATGAACACTTTCAAGTGTCTTTATCTACCACTTTGGGGGACCTTTCTCAGATGGTCCAGGCTGCTCTATTGATTGAGTTGGGACTGAATCAAGATTGAGTCTCCCAATTCTATCAATTACATCACTTAAAGCATCATCCATTGTTGGAGTTTCATGCGAGGGAAAGTGTTCTTCAGAAGAAGATTCCACATGTTGATCTAGTATAGGAATCCCCCCTTCAAGATGTGGAATCTGATTATCAAATTCTTGAAATGATTTTGCTTTTTTGAATCTATCCAAGCGATCAAGTTGCCACTCAACAACATTGTCAGTTTTGGATGATTCAAGGAAAATTACATCTCTAGATACAAAAAATTTCTTATTTACTTCATCATAGAGGCGGTATGCTTTGGAGGTGTTTGAATATCCCAAAAAGATACACTTACGACTTCTAGCACCAAGTTTGTTTCTATGTACCTTTGGTATCAAGGCATAACAGGTGGAACCAAAGACCCTCAAATGCTTTACCGAAGGAACATGTCCATACCACATTTCATATGGAGTCTTGTTTCTTATAGCATTAGATAGGCATTTATTCTTTATATATGTAGCACATAGAACAGCATCAGCCCAAAACATTATCTTTACCTTTTTGAAGAAGAGCATGGATCGTACCATATTTAAGATTGTCCTATTCATTCTTTCAACTACACCATTCTGTTGGGGATTATAAGGCACAATTATTTGATGTTTGAGCCCATGTTTGCAAAGATAATTTTAAAATTAATTTGATGTGTATTCTTTTCCATTATCAGTGCGAATAGACCCAATATGAGATTGTGCATCATTTTCAATCCATTTATGAAAATTATTGAATGTTTGAAAAGCATCAAAATTGTTCTTCAATAAATAAACCCAACACATTCTGGTGTAGTCATCAATAAATGCCATGATATATTTATTTCCATTTGCAGAAGGAACAGGCATTGGACCACATAAATCTAAATGAATGAGTTCAATTTTTCTATGT
>APFE030485183.1:224397-266373 GCA_000404065.3 Pinus taeda
GGCAAACTAGCAACACCATTTTCTTCAACAAGCGGAGGTTGTCATAGTTCAAATGTCCAAATCTAGCATGCCATAATAAACTTGATGGAAGTGTACCTTCTTCATGATGAGAATTGTATGAGAAATTTTGTGCATGAGCAAAGGTTCCTTGTAGTTTGAGAAGCCTTTCTTCTTCTATTCCCCTCATGACAAGTGAGTGGTCAGATGTTTTTCTTACCTCAAGCTTGTCATCAAACATATAAATGGAGTAATCTTGCTGGCAGGTGTGGACCAAGGACAGCAAATTTCTCTTGAGCTGTGGGAGATTTAGAACATGATGCAGAAGAAAGTCTAGAAGACCAGGCAATTTAAGCCTGATTGTACCAAGCCCTGATGGCTTTATTTTTTATTGATCTGCAAAGTATACTGCTCCATCAACACTGTTAGTGAAATCTTCAAAAGAATCTTTTCTATGAGTCATGTGGTAGGTTTCTCCTAAATCAAGCAACCAATCATTTTTCCAAGAAGCAAGTGAAGCATTAAATAAATCTTCATTTACTCCAATGTTACATTGTGCCACAACATAGTGATCGGATTCAAGTGCTTTACCTCTGTCTATATCATCAGTTTTACCTTTCTGTTGGTTTCTTTTCTGCTCAATTTTGTCCCATGGTAGCTTGCATGTAGAGGAATCATGTGATCCATTTCTTTTGCAGTGAATGCAGTGCAAATCTTCCTTTTCTCCTTGAGAATGTCTGCCCACCCCACCTCTAAAATATCTTCCTCTCCCTCTTCGACCACCTCTTCCTCTTGTAGAATCTTGAGCAAGATGCTTTTCTTTATGAGCAAGGGACACAGCCTCTTTAGAAGATTCAGGGGCTATCTTCTTTCCAAAAGCTTTCTCTCTTTCAGCAAACTTTTTCACAAGAGAGTCAAAGGTTATATCTTTGAGATTTCCATTTGCTTGCAATGACTTTACTTCAGATGCAAGAGCAAGAGGATCATTATTTTGCAGTTCAAGAGTGAAGAGTTTAATCATGAGTTGAACAACTTCAAGTGCATAATGTGAGTCATAGAGTTCTTTCAGCTTTTGTAAGGCTTCAAAGTCAGTTCAATATGACGAAATATGGCAACTCACCTCTTCATTTACAGATGTTACGATTAATGCATAAGCTTTGATGTTCTTGTTTTCACAAATGATGAGCTCTTTGTCTGAGGTAGGTTGTACTGGGTCATTGTCTCCGTCTCCAACACACACTCCTTTCCACAACTCATTGAAAATGAGGGTGTTTCTTATCATCCAAGACCATTCAGGATAGTTCTCCTTGCCAGTGAGAACTATTCCTACCATGGATATGATTGAATGCATTCTGTAAAAAAATTACTTTTGCTGATAGAAAAATAATTTTGCCAATATACAATAAAATTGTACTCAAAAGGGCATTCTCAAAAGATTTCAAATCCACCATGTGACCCATATAAATCCATCAATATATAAATCCACCTCATATAAAACTCATATAAATCCACCATTATATATGTATATGGCATATGTCCCCTTTATATAAAAAAAACTCAATTACCATGTGACAACGTTCAAATGTATCAGTGTTGCAATACTGAGACTCGGTAAACCGGTGTTGGTGTGGCAGTAATCAATGTAATACACCAAGATTGTGTATTAAACATAAAACATAACAGTAGTTTACTTGATACAGATTACTGATTATTGAATCTTATAAGCCATGAAAAATATATATACGCAGACTTCACATCAATATTAATAAACGTATGAAGCTATATTTAATAGGGAAATAGATGTTTTTCCACCACTACCAGTCACCCACCGGAGACGACCGCATTTCAAAATATATATATTATATTGGGAAATAAAAGTATTTGCATAACTACGAAAAAAATCAAACCTTCCCTTAGATTGGGAGTTAGCCACCAGAGAAGACAGTTTTTGAAACCAACGCCCAACAAACATATTTAACCTACCATCCTGAGATTTGGAGAGGAGAGCTAAAGCTATCCCTGGCTCTCCAGAAATGCAAGCGGAACTAGCTGGCGGACAATCCCATCATATAATGAATTTTTTTTGCAAGTATTTGCTATTCTCACCTGTCGAGGCTTGGAGATCACAAGTAACTCTATCGTCCCAAAGACATTTCTCCTTGATTATTGAATCCAAGAAACAGTGTTTTCTTGTATGGTTAAAACGCTGGTGCGCTGAGCGTGGAGTAGGGCAGCCGAGGTTCCTCTTCACCATGTCAGGAGGCCGACGGTTTGAACGCAAGATCTCATGCACAGTTTTGAAATAGAATCATAGCACAGGTCCGGAAGTTCAAGGAATTCCCCACAAAACCTTCTCTTGGATATGGAAAAGCCTCCAGTGAAACCTTTGTGCGGTGGAATGAGAGTATTTTGTCGGCAATGAAGAGCACACAGGGTTCAGAAATTAGAGATGATTTCAATCACAATCATAGTATGGACAGTCCTGCGTGGAGGCACAATAGTCTTTAGATAAGGTAGTATGGGCAGCACTTTTATGAAACGTTTATGGACAGAGAGCACAGGTAAAGGAATATGGCAGACAGAGGGCGCAAGTAGAGGAGTAGCTCAGCTATATGGAGAGCAGACAAGGGAGTTACAAGGAACATAAGAGCTAAAAAAAGGAGTTGTCTCTGATACCATGTCAGGCCAAGCAGTAACTCCATAAGGCAAAAATGATTCGACTATATTATTCCTTCAGGTAGGTCTTCATTATATACATGAGGGAGAGATTGTTCAGTTCGTCTCCCGATGACTGTTCATATTTCTTATTTACCTATTTACATTAATTCACCCAATCACAAGGATTAGCTCTGATACCATTGTTGGGCATTGGATAATCCAGCACTCCCCGTGTGTTTCGTGACATTGACTAACCGCCTCTCAAGGATCCATTAACTCTAGCGATGTGTCCATTTACTAACACCTGTGCGTTTTGGTGTAATGGCAATCGTGATCCCAACAAGTGGTATCAGAGCCAAAGCTCTCGAGTTCGAATCACACCCAGCTCGCGTTGGGGGGAGCTTTTTGGGCATTGGATAATCCAGCACTCCCTGTGTGTTTCATGACATGGACTAACTGCCTCTCGAGGATTCGTTAACTCTGGCAATGCATCCGTTTACTAACACCTACGGGTTTTGGTGTAACGGCAGACGTGATCCCAACAATAAGAATAAGGAATAATAAATAATTAGAGATTTATTTAATTATTCCAAGGTGCTTTACTCAAATGTATTAAGAAATAATTATTTAATAACTATCAAATAATTATTCAATAATTATTTTTAGAGAGAATTAAATAAATAATGGTTTATTCAATTATTCTCATGTGGTTTTTTTTTAAACAGAAATAATTTAGTAAAAATGGTTTACTAAATTATCTCCTATGGTGAAAGTGATTTTACTATGGTAAAATTAATCCTACATGGAGTATTTTGATCCACCTAGTTAGAAATGGCTAGGTGATGATTTTTTAGGTGATAACAAATTTCCCCCCAAAGTACGAGGGTTGGGAGAAAATCTTATGACCGAAATACGTTGTAGGATACACTTCCACAAGACACCAAAGGAGAGAGAGAGAGACAGAGAGAGACAGAGAGAGAGAGTTGAAGCAATGCAAGGAAGGACGGAGGAATGGAGGGGAGAGACCTACTAAGCTTACGTAAGTCTCCTTTTATTTTGGAGTACATTATCTCAAATGAGGTGGGGGAGGCAAACCTATACCCGCCAAGATAACTTAGTACAAATAATAATGGTGAACCCAGCAATGTGGGAACTGAGCTACAAAGTACATGATACATGATATGATGGCATCATTGGTCCATAATGTAGTAAAATAATACAATGAGTCTCATATATATAATGTTCTTGGAAAACAGAGGCCAAGACTAAATACAATTACATCTAATTACATGAGATTGCATGCCCTTCAAGCTAACATAGTGAGGGGGAATCACAACCAAAGAAGCCTTGTTGAACAAGAACGGGCTCTGAGTATCTAAATGGATCATTTGAATGAGACATCCATGTTGTGGGCACTGCAAGCGGAGGGAACCGGGCTAGTCAAATCTACATAACTGCGTCTGAGGCTAGATAGTAATTTGTTGTCATTTGGGCATGTGGGGGGCTACCTGAAGGGCCACCCCCTCATGAGGTCTAGAACATCTCACACATACCTAGGAAATACTGGTACAAGCTACTGGATCACCAGAACATCAATTGCACGATTCTCGATCGTGCGATAATGACTTGGAGTTGAGAACAAGAGAAACAACCAAGTTAAAGGGAAATGATGATTCCCTTTGCTTGATCTAAGGCACCAAACAATGATGAAATTTGGAACCAAGGTATACCACCCTCTAGACCACTCTCCTAAAATAAATGTGTTGAAGTCGAAAGAAGAGGGTCTGTTAGAGGTGAGGCAATCAGGATTCCTCAACAAAGGTGTGAGGATCATAGCAATGTGACTGAGGGATTGAAACCAAGGATGATGATGGAAGGATACAAAATGAGAAGCAGACAGACAAATTTCCTTGTCAGAGCATTATATGCATGGTTGACCTAGTAATGATTGACTTGATTCTAGCGGGGATGGTCAATTACCCAAATGGAGGCTTTTCAAAGATGGAGCAATATAGTTGGAGGCCACATATGAGTGCAATGGAATGAATGTGACACAAATATGTGTGGAATATTGCAACTAGACTCAAGGGGACTCGAAATTGACTCTAGAGATGCAAGTGTGACTCATCTTTGATGCTCTGAACAAGCATGACTTGATGATGCTTCCGCATGGGGGAATGCCCAAAGGCGACAATAAAAACATGAGTAAAAATGGTTACTCATGATGAAAATCAACACATGGGTCAACTAGTGAAAAGGTAAAGTGGTACCATAATATAGGCGACTCATATGAAGGAATTCAGTTTGGATAGGTAGCAAAGTGAGACCTCGTGGAAAAAATGGCTTCCTGGTGAAGTGTCAAATTACCAAAAACAAAGAGAGACGCATTATAGAACTCGGTGAGATTTTTCCAACAGTGTTGACAGCTCGTCAAACCGAGCTACGGTTTGGTCACAATGGGCGACAGAAAAACTAGGGTTTTTCCTATAAAAGGGATTCTTTCCCCCAAATCCAATTCATTTGCATAGTGAGCTACTGAAGAATTTAGAGAGGAGGAGAAGGTCCTAAATCTTGGTAATATTGTAGCAAACAAACTAGCCATCAGAATTTGGATCTATGACTTTTAGGTAGGTGGCCTTACTTGTCTAAAAATGGCCTTAATGCTTCTTATAAGGATGGTTCCTAGTGAAGAATTATGGTAATAAAGGAAAAATGAGGGAATGAACTACTAGAAGAGGACTAGAATCATCCCTACCCACCAAGTCAAACATGGGGACTAGATGGTAAATGTGGTATCACATAAGATAGAATATTTGAAGATATGGTATCAAGCATCTACGCTATGTGATGTTAATATGGCTCATAGGAGAGGCCAGTAGGACAAACTATCCAAGGAATGAAATAATAATTGACCAATCCTAGAGCGTTGGGGTCAAGGTTGAGTCTGATAATGGTCAAGTCAGAAAGTGGCTAAGGGGGCCATCATGCCCCTAAGAAAATAATACTACCATTCATATGTGATGGATGGGACTGATCAGGTATGCAAAGGGTGGGAATGATGCCCCTAACTAGAGGAGTTTGTGGAGGACCATTGTGTTCCAAGTGCTCAAATAATGGATTCAACCAGTCAACCCGAATGGCACAAGATCCTTCAAGGGATAACGAGGAGATGGAGGGGCATGTGCACCCTTATTTTTGTATTTATCATGCTATGGGCATGTCAGATGTATTTATAGTAGTCGACTCCAAACTCATTCTGATGATGTGGTTTTCCATTTGTTTATTTTATGGATGTATTCCTGTGGGAAGAATGTATGATGGGTGCAGTAGGAGAAAGGAAATGGTGGATTACCAATCTCAATTAGCACTGCATATATGAATCAAATGGACTAAATTTATGGGTTCACATACATGGTGTCACCATACAAAAGAGTGGCTTCGAATATAATGAACTGATGCTCACCAAAATGACATGGTGGTTTAACAAACACAACGTCTAAGGGACTAGATTTTTTATCTAAAATGGAGGAAAGATTAAGTGGATCATCCCTAAAGTGATCTGAAGTGATATGAGACTCTATAGGTTCTTCTAAATGGGGAACAATAATTGTACTGGAGTGGACACTACCATATGCACTGGGAGGGTTGGGGAGAATTGCTTCTCTTGGACTCTCAAAAGTGGATTAGCCCTTACCCAAAAATTGGGTGTCAATGTAATGGCCACAAGATGGATGTGGATCAAATTAATGAGTTTGAAGTAAGGGGTTATTGAACCAATTGACCTCATCATGGATGAATTCTTTGAACTCCACAACATAATGATCATGGGTTTGTTGTAGAAGGAAGTACGCACGATGGTGCATATCATCCCAAGGATAATCAGGGGTGGTCATGGCTTCCATGATGTCTTCATCAAAATGAAAAATGGAAGGACAGGAGGAAGAGAGACTACATGATGAAGAGAAGCTACTTGAGGCATCTTCATGAGAGACAAGGTTCACATGTGCATTGTTAACAAGGGGAGAAGGATGACTAGTAGATGTAACATATATCGATGTTGAGACTAAGGTATTCTCTAAAGAAGGTTCGACAAAATCACAATAGGAAACTCCAAGAGAGTCCTAATACATCGAACCCTTGGATGACAGTAGGTAGAAAATAGGGGTAGAACTATCCATCATCTCGACATCAGGAGGGGGAATCAAAATGTTGGGTTGTGAAACCTCATGTTCTAGCATAACAGTGGGACCAGAACCCACAGGTAGAGGAGAAGTGGAATCACTATGAGTGGCATCTAACTTGTTAAGTACTTGAAGTGTATCGTGAAAATATTCAAGACTGATATAGTGATGGGAATAATGGCCATAATTATCACACAAATCACAAGGGTTATTTGTGTGTAAATATCTATTCTTCTCAGTTGACTCAGTAAGGTGACATGGACCTCACGAATGTTAGAGTTAGGAAAGGTATCAGTCACAACATTCTTTATATGAGGGAGCTCGAGACAATTATTGGTGGCATGCCCAACAACATCACACAAAGTGCATGGAGGAGTAGGCTTTGGAGGCTTAGGAGGAGCTGGAGTTGTTTGGGGTACCTTTTCTTTGGTTCCCTTTTTCTAGGCTTTGCCCCCTCACCAAATGCTTTCGCAACAAGATTGGATTCCTGTTGAGGTTTTTGTGGAACTTGTTACCACTCAAACTAGCAGGGATCCTAGGAGGGGGTCTTATAGGGAAACTAAAGGATCAAGGGTAAAAATGGAGCGATAGCCCATTTTCACCTCTACTAATACTCCCTGCTCTTTACGGAATTCCATGGATGGGAGGAGAACCAGTATAATAAGGATCATGAAGATGAATGGATCAATCATAAGATAAAAGGTGATCCTAGAATCCTATTCACAAGAGAGGCTCAAATATATGGCTTGCTTGCTTGGAAAGCAAGATGAAAGACTCTCTAGGAAGGGCTTAGGAGAATTCCAAGGGCTAGGTTTTGAGTATATGACTTGTAAAGAAGATTCCTAGACCCTGGAATTCTTGTGGAAACTTGGATTCCAAGTGGTCTTTCTGAAATTATTTTCAAAAATCTGTGGGACCACACGAGACCAAGTGGACCCAAAATTAGGTCAAGTATGAGGAATTGGACACTCAAGGAGGGGCTTGACCTAATTATGGAAGAGAAGAGGATCAATACACAAATCTTCTTAGAATGGGATGCAATGATCTAGATGAGGTCACTAACCAAGGGAAACCTAGGGCAAGAAACAGTCCCCGAGATAGGGCTTGCAATATCTCAAGATCCCACCGTCGAATTTGCTTCAAATTTGGAGGGCCTCTATAGAAAACTCCATCGCAGTTGTGGACCAAAAATAGAAGTATTTAGATGGCTATATTTTGAGATAATTGATGCCTTAAGTGACCTATGTAGGATAAACCTAGATAGAAAGAAAGAAAGGTGAGAAAAGTATGTTTTTAAGTGATCATCTATGGAGGACTAGTTCCTAATCATTTGGTAAAAATGGATTCAAGATGATTCCAATGCTTAGGATGTTTTTATTCAGTCAAGGATGCCTCTTGAACAATTTCGCATGTCAATTAGGGCATGAGGAAAACTGCATCAAGGTATTTATACTTCAATGTGCAATATGTGATGACTTATCAATATAAATTCCAATGAAATATCCCTAGGAACATTCACGTATTAAAACATGGCCCATAACATGATGCAACGCTAATAAAAAACAAATTTATACCCTTTCACCAGAGAAAAGAAACAAAATTTCGGTCTAATATAACAAAAATTCAAGCAGCATTTATGTGACATAGAAAAGAATACCAAAATAGAATTAAAAGAGCACTTAAATGCAATAACAAGTATATCCAGTCATCATCATATGCCAATATAGAAGCTTCAAGACAAAAATGAAGATATCAAAACATAAAATTTCATCCATCCATCCAATTTCGTCCTCCAAAGAGAACAACGAAAATCTCACAAGAGAATATGATCAATCCAAGTGATGACGAGAGAATGAATCAAATCATCATCTATTTATACACTTCCTAATGAATTTTATTTAGCTAATTAAGCCTAGCATATCCACTAGAATAAAATAATGTTCATAATAACAAAGAATTTTTGGTGAAAAACCCACAAAATAGCTCAATAATAGATGAGTAAGCCTCTCAAGAGGGTCGAATGATAGACTGAGTGAGTTTTTGGGCCTTTGAGGAGGTATAATGAAGTCCAAAAGGGTGTGATAATGTAGAAATGGACTCTCAACATAGTGGACAAGGGGTTGGCCCCTTGTTTTCCAAGCAAAAACCTGTGGTGCTCCCAAGTGGGTTTGAGGGCACAAGGTCATCCTCACGGGTCTCCAAATGGATCAGAAGTTCCTGTAGGCCATATCTAAGGGATGAAATGAGGATACAAGCCCTACCTCTACAATGAGAAACATTTCTATGGAACCTAGAACATCTGCCAAGTGTAAGATGCATTTGTGGAGTCAGTTGGGCATGGTGAACCAAGTGCATCGTCCTTGTCCAAATGGTGGAATACGAGAAATAAATGAATGTTTTTTTGGATCCATGAAGTAATATTGACTATGGTGGAGGCCCATAACTCTCAACACTCACCCTACAACTGCCAATTTGGCCCTCGAGAGGGCCAGGATCCCTGTATAGGGAGACCAAGCCCTAAATGGAAATCCACCTGTAATCCTGCATAAGATCCAATGTGTCCCCTTGCCCTCCAATATAGAAAATCATTGAAATAATAAAGTAAAAGAGCTTACAGGTCATGGAACCAGCGGGGCACTTCATGGTGGCATGCCCTTCCATAGTGGGCTTTAGCATGTATAAGTGTCCCCAAGCTCAATAAGGGGTAAATCTAGGACCCTATTAAGTTATTTTAACCTGTAAAGGGAGGCATAACCTACCTAATATTGTCAATTAGGGATCTTTGATACTCAAGTTGACTATCTGAAGGGGTTTGTCAATGAGAGAGTCGGATGGAATAAGTGGAGTGATGGCCCCTGTGAGAAAAGTAACTTGGTCATATTCCATATTGTTATGGATTTTTTGACCAACGTCAGGAGGTACTAATGGGATTTCCGAAGAGGAAATATCTTCCATAAGAATTGGTGAAGGGTGCTTACTGGCTTTATCAACTTCTATAGGAGCAGGAGGAACAACCCAATGATTAGGAGGTTTATGAGGTCCACAGGTGCTAGAAGATACCATATGCATAGGAGCTTTGGTAGGAGTAGAAGGAGTTTTGGGCAAAAGGAGTTGAGGAAAAACTCCCATAAGAGTGGAACTTTTAAAGATTCTAGCTCCAACACTCCAAAATTAAGCAAGGTGATCTCCCACGACTGGTATAGAATTCCCCATAGTGGAAATATGGGTTTATGGCACGAAATAGTCAAGTTGATCAATAGAGAAAATTGTGCCTTCATGAGGAAAGCAAGGTAAATGGAAGATAGACGAGATGACTGTAGTCATCACATAAAACCAACTATGACAAGGATTAGGTTGTAATCTAACGAGGCATCCACAGCTTCGACATGAACATATATAGTTTTCCTTCCTAAATCAATGGAAAAGTTTGGAAGAACCCCTTTAGGTACAAAGTTATGACTGTCAAAAGGCTTGGAGAGTGGTGTTGGATGTGAAGATCACCAAAGAGCCAAGATCCTTCCAGTGGGATACTAACAACACACATGGAAGAGCCTTCATCCACCAAATTCTGATGAATATTCTTGTGGAAAATCCACACAATGATTTGGATAGAAATATGATGGGAAAGGTGAGGAGCATTTGTGTCAACATTAAAGGTAATGAGACTAGAGTGAGACAGATCAACTCCACAAATGGAAGACAACAAGTCCTTGTGTTGTTGAGGACATCTTTGCATGACCTCCAACGCAGACATGGCACAAGGAGCTTGGGAAAGATCTTCAAAAACATTGTAATGTTGAGAAACCCTGGTAGAAGGATTGTGTTTCGTCTTACTATGAACACCCTTTGGGGGGGTGATAGAAAGGTTCCATGAGCTTATTCAAAGGGATAGGTCCAGTGGAAGTAGGTAGAGTTGGTGAGTCCTAGAAGAACTTGACTGAATAACATCATAGGATTTAGCTCGTGTAGTCACATTCACGTCTTCCTTGCACATAAAGATGAATCAACTATGGGTGGGATGAGAAAATGACCCCTCATTTCCCACTTGCAGAGGTAGAGGAGGTTGAGCAACCATCTTTTGTTGAGGTTGGGAAGGTAACAGTTGAGTCAAACCAACAGGTTGTTGAGAATATGGTCATGAAAGGAACCTATGGACTTCATCCATTCAAGTGCACACATGAGTGAGGTGGTCACCTTCACAAATTTTACAAGGGAACTTGAATTTATGATGACTTTCACTGGTGCCCCCCTCCCCAATTCTGAGGGTTGGTTTGGGATTCCTAAGAATTTTGGTGTTTTTGTTTGTTTCTCTTATTATTATTTTAACCACCAGATTGTTGGTTGTTCTTCAGTTGAGTGGAGTTCGCCATTAGAACATCGATGGACTACTTAGAAGAGGGTGCTTTAGTAGAGCCAGATGCACTTGTTGGGAATTGAGATGATACAATCAATTTCCCATGTTGGGAAATAAGTTGGCTCATGGAATCGGAAACAAACCTGATCACGCCATCAACATGTGGGTTAGGAACAGGTTTGGGAGGGTTAATAAAAGGTCTAGGGGCATTAGGCAATAGATCGTAGAGCATACCCGACTGTAAATAGATAAGATCTAACTATTGGGAAGCTAAAATAGAAATCTGGGGTCAGAGAGAACGAATGAACCATTTACGTAATATTTCATTTGGTAACTTGGTTCTTACTAACCTCTTTTGATGACGCCACTCATGAATGTGATCATAAATTAACATGACATCATCTTGTTTGAAGCTGGACAAGAATTTAGAGTCAACTACCGAGTATGCAACTGGAAATGTGTCAAAAAAATTGAGCAAGGGAGGAGAATCCACCATAGGATGCAGTATCTAACTCGATATACCACTTTGCAGCAACCCCAGTTAACATACATTGGAATAAGAGAAGTTTAATAGGATCATCCACCAAAGAATTAGATGAGCACCATAATTGATAGGTGGTAATGTGAGTGGATGGATTCTCCCCAGGCTTCCCTTCAAACTTGGGAATATCTTATGGCAGTTTAGCAGGAAAGGGTGGCCACCAGGGTTCATGATGGATGGATTCATTAGTCAATTTTCCCAATTTCAGTAAATCAAGAAGTTGAGAATGGATTATGGAGTTGATTAAATGGATCAAAGGCAGGAGAAGCCCCTGAACAACCTTGTGGTTCCTCTGTAAGGAGTATAATGATGCACTTATTGGTTAAAGAAAGGGTCTAGCTTGGAAATAAGACTGTTGTGGGCCATAATGACTAGTAAATGGATGTTTTGCCCAAGGGTATTTACCTCCAGAGAGAAAAGGACCCCCAAGATCATGGTTGTTTATGGGTTTGTACCCAAGAGTAAAATAAGGACCACCCTACACATTAGGACCGACATAAGGAGGATAACCTATGTGAGAGATGGCACTGGCAGTGAGGTTTCCCCCATGTAAACTGGCCCCTCCATGAAAAGCATTGGTAGGTGGCACCCCTCCAAAGAGCGAATTGTACCAAGATTGTGACATACTAGAATCAATGTTTCCCCCAGGCTGATTAGGGAAAATTGATGATCCCCCCTATATATTTCTAGAAGTAACCATGCCTAAGTGAGGCATAGGAATTGTTGGTTGAGCAAATTTAGGTGAAAATGTTCCTAATCCTTCCCACTGACTAGGTTGAGGAACTATGGTCGACATAGGAGATGGTGTGGACATGGAAACATTCGAGAAGTTTGCAAGAGCTATAGATGAGACTAGTGGAATGCCCCAAGAAGAAGTGAGAGGTGTGGAAAAAGGAGTAGGTAGAGCCATGCTAAGAGGTGGAAATTATGACATGGTAGGTGACACTATTGATGTAGAAGGTAAGGAAGTCTCAAACTCTGCCATAGGATAAATAACGAAAAAAGGTATGTAGGTGTAGGATGGCATAGAACCATTAGGGTTAAATCGCAATAAATCATGTCCTAATGGATCAGTCCTAATTTGAGCTAAAATCTTGATGATCCTTGGGTCCGAGTTTCAGATCTTGTCTCGCTATATTTTCGGAGATATGAACTGAAGAAGTTAGGGTTTTTTCAAGCTCTAAAATTCCATCTCAAACAAGTTATCGTGGAATTTTGTCTATAATTGTTTTTCTAAGAAGATTCAGACACTGAAATTAAAACCCCTTTGAGCTAAAATCTTAATTAAGGTCAGACCTAAATTTTAGATCTTGTTTCGCTATATTTTTTGAAGATATGTTTCAATCCATTTAGGGTTTTTGCAGGCTCCCAAATTACATCCCGAACAGGTCATCTTGGGAAAATCAACATAACTTATATTGAAATTTCATAAGAAGTTACAGAAAGAGGATGGATTGTAGTTTTCTGAGCATTGTTTTCAGGTTCGAAGGTTAGAATAGTGACATGTGGCACTTCTTACAAGTTCGCTCTACTGAAAAAATGTATAATCAGGTCATCTTGGGAGATTTGGCATAACGCTTTCTTGGAGAATACAATTTAAATCAAATTGGTAGTGTTGGAAATATGACTCATATGGCTACCATAGTTCACAATTTCATACCTTGGAGATCCGAAATTTTGGAGACACATGACATTCAATTTCGAGCTCCTACAAAGTGAAAAAAGGTGTATAGTTTTTTTAAATTTGCATAAGTCTAATTTCAAAAATTAGTTTGAAGGAATTCAAAGGGAATAGTGAAGCATAATTATCATTGGTTAATATCCTGAAGAAATAAAATGGAAACAACTAGTAAGCAACCTGAAAGCTCTAGCATGACTCATGAAGAAGAGGAAGAAATGCAACATGATATATCAAAATTGCGAGACCAAGTGCAAAAAATTTCACTCTCACAAAAAAGTAACAAAAGCTAAGATGGATGGTTTAAAGAAAGGTGTGGAAGATAAGATCAATGGTTTAAATAAATGTGTGGAAGCTAAGACGGATAGTATGAAAGACAACATTGAATATTGGAAGAAATACATGGAAAGTTGGAAGGAAGTTTTGACAAAGTTGCTACAAGAAAGGATTCCTATTGGCAAAAAGGTAGTAGAGAAAACTCAAAATGAGAAAAAAATAAATGTTAATCATGATTCAAAGAATGAAAAAAATGAAGATTTGAAGAAATATGTGGAAGGTTTGAAGGAAGTTTTGACAAAGTTGCTACAAGAAAGGCTTCCTAATGGTGAAAAGGTAGTAGATAAAACTCATGATGAGAACAAAAGAAATGTTAATCATGATTTCATAGACTCTAACATTGGAATAAAGACCCACCACATTTCAAAGATTGATATGAGGAATTTTGATGGCAAGGATCCCGTAACTTGGATACTATAGATGGAACAATATTTCAATCTCCATAATGTAAAAAACACACAAAAGGTATGCATTACAACTTTATATTTGGAACCCAATCAGTTTGTATGGTATCAATGGCTTTGCTCCCGTAAACAAATTGTCACTTGGTCAATTTTTACGGACGAAATGATAGCACATTATGAGGATACAAAGAGCAACACCTTCTTTAGCCAATTGATAGATCTCAAGCAAAAGGGTTCAATGGCAGAGCACATTGAGGACTTCCAAAAACTGAATATAAGGGTAAATGATATTCCAAAGAAGCAGAGGATTGATGTCTTCATAGGGACTTTAAAAGATAACATTCAACATGAGGTTCATCTTTGGGAACCTGATTCAATGGAGAAGGCATTTAGGTTGGCAAGAAAAATGGAAAGAAAAATTATGGCAACAAGGAAGCCTACCACTCACAACTATAAAGATGGAAGTGTTGTTGCCCCTAGCTTTCCACAACCTACAAGGTTGACAGCACAATGATTGGAAGAAAAAAGAGAAAAAGGGCTTTGTTATAGTTGTGATGGAAAATACACTAAAGGTCATAAGTGTGCTGAGAATAAATTATTTTACATAAATTGTGAAGAGGAGGAAGAAAAGGAAAAAGAAACGTCAAAAGAAGAGGATTTACACTAGGAACAAACCCTAGAGAAAGAAGAAATGAATCCGACCATATCTTGTAATGCATTGGCCGAAATTACCACTCCTCAAACTATCAAGATAGAAGGACATATCAAGAAGAAAAAAATAATCGTGTTGATTGATTGAGGAAGTACCCATAATTTTATTTATTATAAGATAACCAAGGAATTGAATTGCTTCCTATATCTAGCACCAAAGTGTCAAGAAACAGTTGCAAGTGGAGGAACCATAAGTTTCTCTGAAAAGTGCCATAATATCAAGCTATCCATGGGAGAATATGTATTGAATAGCCCAATTCTTTCCATTCCAATGGTTACAATCCTTGGGTACAATAACTTTTAATTTTCAAGAACTTTTCATGAAAAAAATCGGAAGGAAAGGAAGTTGAATTAAGGGGGTATTGTACATAAACCATGAAAGATAATCAGCTCTAACAGAATGACAAAGCTTCTAAAGAAAAAATGAAGTTTAATTGTACAATTAAGTTCGCTAGAGGTTCCCACATCGAAATCATCTATTTCTCCATATCTCCAAAAAGTCTTGGACAATCATTCCAAGGTATTTGAGACTCCCAAAGGCCTCCCACCTATTCGTGATCATGATCATGCTATTCGTTTGATTCTAGGAAGTGTTCCTCCAAACATCAGACCTTACCTAATGGGAAGACACTTCAAGGTAAAAATGGATCATGATAGTCTTAAATACTTTTTAGAACAAAGATTATCTTCAGAAGAACAGCAAAAATGGGTCACAAAGATGTTGGGTTATGACTTTGAAATCATCTACAAAAAAGGGAAAAAAAATGTTGTTGCAGATGAACTCTCAAGCAAGGATGAGGATGTGGAAGCATTTTTTTGTGCCATTTCTATTATCCAACTAGATTGGATGAATGGAACAATGATGAATAATTGTGGGGACTCATTCAAAAGTTGTAGAAGATCGCAGTTCAAACAATATTGCCAGAACTTGACGAAGAAGGAAAAATCATATTGGATCCCGAAGCAATCACAAAAACAAGAAATCGATCAATTTCAGAGTATCTCATCAAGTGGAAGAACTTACCCACCGAAGATTCCACATGGGAGGATGAGAATATTATACAGAAGCATCCACAGCCTCTCAAGTGTTGAGGACACCACTTTTTTAAGGAGAGGGGTATGTGAGGTCCCTATACTACTAGTGTAAATCCTTATTGTTATTAGGGAAGCCCCCTTATTGTATTATCATGCCCATATAGTCCCCATGTTGTTATTATTGTACCACATAGAAGCCCACTATTGTTATTGTTGTTCCCCTAGAATTTTATTGTTATGTAGGCTCTGGTTGTATTGGGACCACTTAGACTTCTATATATAGAAAGGAGGTATTGTCATTTGTATCATCCAAGAAAAGTTCATTTTTGTAATGTAAAGGAGTTTCCCCCTCGAAGAGGTTGATTTCTAAGTCATTGATCTATCTTTCATATCTTTTTGTGAGATGGTTTCATAACAATATATATATATGAGATTTATAGTTAGACCAGTTATGGTGGTAGGAGAAATTAATGGGAGTATAACTAATGTTTATTGTTTTAATTACATGTTGGGTTGGTGATATCTTCAATTTCTACTAGAATTATTGTTATAATATACACTAGAAAAATTATGAGCTTCCTTCCATTAAAAGAAAATTTTGCAAGGAAAAGTTAATGATAAGTCCAGAGGATGAAAGTATTTTACATACAAAATAACTAGAGTCTCAGTCTCTTCTAATTCCAAAGAAAAAAAGGAATTAAGATAATTTCATCAAGTCAATTTGTGACCTAAAGGGACAAGTAAGACTCCGTAGTATAAAACTGAAGGAAAAAGTATATGAAATATTTAGTGTAGGCTGATAGGTATTCCATCGCAGAAACTGAGATTCTATGGGTTGTCGAAGAAACAAAATCGTATCACCATTACACATAGGAAAAAATAAAAAAGAGAATTGGGTAATCAATACACTGGTAGTCCTTAGACTGACAAAAACAATGATTATGAAAACATATTGAGAACTAACAGGTTGGAGCATAGGTGTGTGGGCTTCAGAGACACTTATTTTAACTGATTAATATTTGGCACCCCGTAGTAAATAATCCATGGAAACAAAGAAAAAAAACATGTTTATTTGTCCATATTATTAAGAGAATACAACAACATTTAATTCAGTATAAGTAATGAAATACGTATAGATACATCTACAACCCATTTCTAAAACAATCTTCCTTTACCAATATATATATATAAATGTGAATAAAATCATGGAACACTCGAATACCATTACAAACCAATTCCTATAAATATAGTAATTATGAAGGCCTATGACCATTAAACTTATACATATAGAATGGTAGTGTGCATAAGCGTTAAACAAAATAGAAACAAATCGAGATGCTCAGTTTGACATCCATAGGATGTGATGCAAGAGCATGAGGCTTAAAGGAAAAAGGCTTTGAACTTATATCAAAAATACAAAAAAAGTTACAAGAAAAGGAGTGGGTCCTTTAGTTGTCAATTTACAAAGCTTTCTAGTTAGGATTTAAACTAGAATGTAGGATTTGGATTATCATGTAATAAATTCAAATAGTTAGATGTAGTGGAGATTCTCAAGGAGAATATTATGTAGATTTGATAGGGTTAGTTAATTCAATCCTTTGATTTAGGATCTGGTTGTTAAATGAACCAGTAATTATGTAAGTTCTGGATCATTGTAAGCAGATTTTGACTGATTCGACTCGTTTTGGCTATATATGGTTAAGTTGCAGAAAACATAACTTTGTGTAAATTTTGTGTGAAATTGGTCAATTCTAGAGGTGTCGCATCCCTCCGCAGTGTTTTTGTGTATCTTTGAATTTCCAGTTTGACTTAATCCTCAGAGTTCTATTGTTCTGTGTCATCGCATTTAATTTTATTTCTGCTGTGTATTAGCGGCTGTGGGGGTAGAAATACATGAATTCTTGATCCAGGACTGAAGCCCTGCACTCATTGTTAACCGTTGATTTCATTTTCAACACATTGTGGCATAGTCAACAGTGGGGTTTGGCCCTGTTGTTAAAACTCGTGTTAATTAAAGTCCCGCGATCCATAGATTCTGGAAAACCTCTATCATCGGTGTTAATCTCAAGTCTAGACTTGAAGTGTTACATATTGGGGTTTATAGTATATTGGCTCCGTGAGGTGGTAACATCATGCAGATCTTTGTAACATATCATAGTGACCTTCGAATCACTGATGAATGTTGACTGTAAAATGGATCTCACATCACATCGGTTATAAGGAAGGGACCCTGGCCTGGCGAAGTTGTGAAATGTGACATGTGATACAAGCACACTAATAAATATCTCATCGCAACGTTAAAAAATAAAGGAACTTGTCCAGTGAGCTAAAATTGCGATATGTGATGGTTAGAGGTTTTGTAAGGCATTTGACAGTTGCAGCTAAGTTAGTGGTTCTGCTAATTTAGCAGAGTATCTAACTCTGGAGGTAAATGACTGAAACTCCAAGGGAAATTCAAGAAGAAATTCCATTAGAATTAGAAGAAATAGTCTTGGATTTTGAACGATTGTCACTTACCTGCACCCCGGCCTTCATTTGTGGTATCATAGCCACCTACTGACATTGAACGGGGACTCAAGGATCAGAGAAAGAAATCCACCATGGCTTTCAGAGTTGGAAGCTATGCAACAGATGCAAGCTAGATTAGAAGCAATGGAAACAAGGAGAGTTCGAGATGTTGGAGATGTCAGTGACCCTGAAGCTAAAGCTGCAGAAGAGGAGGAACTTGTAGAAGTTACTCCTGAGATGAGATTCTTTAAGTCAGTGTTGAAATCCATATCTAGACCTAGAACTGAGATTTCAATTTATGCAGGAGGATTAAATCCTGAGGAGCTGATAGACTGGATTAATGACATGGAGAAACTCTTCGATTATGAAGAAACAAAGGATGAAAAGAAGGTGAAGTTTGTTGTCACAAAGTTGAAAGGACATGCAACACTTTGGTGGGATGGAGTGCAACTAGAAAGAAGAATACTTGGCAAACAACCAATTAAGAATTGGAACAGGATGGTGGAAAAATAGAAAGACAAGTTTTTTCCAAGTGACTATCAGCAAACATTATTTAGATAGATGTAGAATCTTAGACAAAGGTCTATGGCAGTAAAGGAATACACAAAGGAATTCTACAAATGAGTATGAGAGTAGGACAAATCCAATATACAGATGAGAAGGTTGCCAGATATGTGAATGGTCTTAGAATGGATATTCAAGATGAGATAAGTGTACTGTCTCCTAAAAGAGTAGAAGAGGCTTATCAGATGGTAGTGAAGGCTGAAGAAAAACTCATGAGGAAGTAGTCTGCCAGAAATAGAGGTACTTTCCGAAGAAGGGGAAGATAAGGTGGTAGAGGAAGATCTACAGCACCTAGAGATGGAGCTAGCAGAAACTCAAGTCAGCATGCACCCACAGGAGGTGATGCAAGTAGCAGAGGTAGTTTTTCCAGAGGAAGAGGAGGCAGAGGTAGAGGAAGAGAAGTTAGATGTTACATATGTAACAAGTTGAGACACGGAACCTATGAGTGCCTAGAAAATGCAAGAACATCTCAGAGAAATGGAATTGTTGCTTAGTCTAAAGAGGAAGAAGCAATAGTGATAGAAGAAGAAAATATACCAGAGAGAGGAGAATATTTGGTAGTTAACAAGGTATTGCTAAAGCCAGCAAAGGAAGTTGTTGAACCAGCACAAAGGAAGGCTTTGTTCAAGACTGTGTGCAAGCTTCAAGGAAAATGTTTTCAGATGATAATTGATAGTGGAAGCACTGATAATTTGGTCTCTACATAAGTGGTGGAGAAGTTGAAATTGAAGACAAAGAAACATCCAACACCTTACAAGGTGTCATGGCTACAAAAGGGACATCAGTTGTTAATAAATGAACAATGTGAAGTGTATTTACAGTTGGGCAAGTATAAAGATAAAATTTTGCGTTATGTGATGCCTATGGATGTGTGTCATATATTGTTGGGTAGACCATGGCAGTATGATAGAGGAGCTATGCATGATGGAAAGAAAAACACCTACAAATTCAGCAAATATGGTGTCAATCATACATTGTTGCCAATAGAAGAAGAAGATACATCGAAGAAACTTGAACCAAAGAACTTTTTGATGAGTGGAAAGGAGTACTTACAGTAGATTGAAGAAGATGAGGTGAATTTTGCGTTGGTTTACAAACCTAAGGTAATAATTACTTCCACTAATGTTTCTGATTTACCAATTGAAATACAAGAGATGTTGGATAACTATTGTGATATTATTGTAGATGATTTTCCTGATGAGTTACCACCCATTAGAAAAATCAGTCATCACATAGATTTGATTCCAGGAGAAAATCTTCCAAATAAAGCAGCTTACAGGATGACTCCCCACGGAGAATGAAGAAATCAGAAACCAAGTTCAGGAACTGTTAGATAAAGGACTGATTAGAGTTTGAGTCCTTGTGCAGTGCCAACAGTGTTGAGCGCAAAGAGAGATGGAGGCTGGAGAATGTGCACTGGTTCAAGAGCAATCAATAAAATAACCATCAGGTATAGATTTCCTTTACCTAGAATTGAAGATCTAATGGATTGTTTAGGTGAAGCAAGATATTTTACAAAGATAGATTTAAAAAGTGGTTATCATCAAATAAGGATTAGATAAGGGGATGAATGGAAAACTGCTTTTAAAACAAATGAAGGATTGTATGAATGGATGGTAATGCCTTTTGGGTTGTCAAATTCACCTAGTATGTTCATGAGGCTTATGAATGAAGTTTTGAAGGAATTTATTGGTAAATTTCTATACTATATCTGGACGATATATTATTTTACGGCAGGTCTAAGGAGGAACACATGAGGCATCTGAATTATGTCTTACACAGGTTGCAGCAAGAAAAGTTACTGCAAAATTTAAAGAGGTGTTCATTCATGAAGGAATAATTGGTGTATTTGGGTTTTTTTGTTTCTATTGATGGATTAGAGATAGATCTAAAGAAGACCAAGGCAATCATAGAGTGGCCTTTGCCAAAAAGTGTTTTCGAGGTAAGAATTTTTCATGGTCTTGCTATTTTTTATAGAAAATTTATAATGAACTTTAGTAAGATCAATGCTTCTATTATTGAAACTATAAAGAAAGGTAAACATCCATTTAAATGGACTGCTGAAGCAGAAAGGAAATTTCAGTTGTTTAAAAGGAAGATCACTAAAAAACCTATTTTGGTTTTTCCTAATTTTAATAAACCTTTCCAAGTGAAATGTGATGCCAGTGGAGAAGCCATTGGAGGTGTTTTAATCCACGAGGACAAACCCGTAGCTTATTTTAGTGAGAAACTAAATGACTCAAAGAAGAAATATTCCTCTTATGATAAGGAATTTTATGCAGTTGTGCAGTCATTAAAGAAGTGGAGACATATAACTGATGTCTAAAGAGTTTATACTTTATTCAAACAACCATGCATTACAGTACATTATGCAATAGCCAAAGCTTAATCAAAAACATGCCAAATGGGTAGAGTATCTTCAAGGTTTTAATTTTTTCTTGAAGCATATAAATGGCCAATCAAATAAAGTAGCAGATGCCTTAAGTAGAAGAAACATATTACTTCAAGAAAGTCAAATTCAAGTGTTGGGTTTTTATTTTCTTAAGGATTTGTATGAGAAAGATCTAGATTTTAAAGAGGCATTTGAAGCTTGTAAAAATCTTGTTTTCTTAGACATAAGTAAGTGGATTTATTATTTCTTGCAAGATAGGTTGTTGTTTAAAATAAATCAATTGTGCATACCAAATTGTTCTATGAGGGAAAATTTAATCAAGGAGAAACATAGTAGTGGACTTCCAGGACATTTTGGTGCAAACAAGACTTATGAGTAGTTGAACAAGTTTTATTTCTAGCCGAAGATGAGGAATGAAGTGGAGAAGCATTTGAAAAATTGTAAAGTCTGTCAATATGAAAAAGGGAGAAGCCAAAACACATGGTTGTATGTTCCATTACCTATTCCAAATAGACCTTCAGATATGGTAAGCATGGATTTTGTTTGGGCTTACCAAAGACTCAAAGAGGAAATGATTCAATTTATTTTGTGTTTGACAGATTTTCAAAAATGGAACATTTTACTCCATGTAATAAAACCAGTGATGCTACTCACATTACTAATCTATTTTTTAAAGAGATTGTAAGATTGCATGGGTTACATAAGAGTATTGTTTCAGACAGAGACTCTAAATTTGTTGGACAATTTTGGAGGACATTGTGGAAGAAGCTTGGAACTAAACTGAGTTTCAGTTCCTCTTATCATCCTCAAATGGATGGACACAATGAATTTGTAAATAGAAGCTTGGGTAATCTTCTAGGAAGTCTTACAGGTGAACATCCAAAACAATGGGATCAAGTATTGGCACAAGTTGAATATGCATATAATGACTCTCCTATTAGGAGTACATGGCAGAGTCCATTCCATATAGTTTATGGAATGCACCCAAGAGGAGTATCTGAATTAAGAAATCTGGGAAAATATGAGATGAGAAGTATTAAAGGAGAATATTTTGCTTCATAAATGCAAGCAATACATGAATAGGTAAAACAACAGTTACAAGACAACAACATAAAGTACAATAGCAGAGTAGACTTGAGAAGGAGAGAAGTTAACTTTGAAGTTGGAGATTTGGTTTTAGCACACTTGAGGAAGGAAAGATTTCCAAAAAGAGAGTATAACAAGTTAAAGTTCAAGAAAATTAGACCATGCAGAATATTGAGGAAATTTTCTGCAAATGCATATGAAATTGAATTAACTCGTGATATTGAAATATCTCCAATTTTCAATGTTTCTTATTTGTACAGGTATGAAGGTGAAAATGCAGATAACACAGTGGAAGACCAAGAGAAACAAGAAATTGATTGGATAGAACAGTTACCTACAACAAAGAAATTACAACCAGAGAGGATTCTGGACAAGAAATTGTTGAAGAAGATAAGGGGACAGGAGTATTTTCTGTATTTGGTCAAGTGGAAAGATCAACCAATTGTTGATGCTACCTGGGTGATAGATACCATGCTACAGAAATTGGGTAGTTCTGTAGAAGAGCTCATGGACAGGAGCCCATGAAGAATTTTGTCCTCAGGAGTCTGATGCAGGAGCATGAGGCTTAAAGGAAAAAGCCTTCGAACTTATTCCAAAAATATAAAAAAACTTACAAGAAAAGTAGTGGGGTCCTTTAGCTGTCAATTTACAAAGATTTCCAATTAGGATTTAAACTAGAATCTAGGATTGTGATTATCGTGTAATAAATTCAAATAGTTAGATGTAGTGGAGATTCTCGAGGAGAATATTATGAAAATTTGATAGGGTTAATTAATTCGATCCTTTGATTTAGGATCTGGTTGTTAAATGAACCAGTACTTATGTAAGTTCTAGATCATTGTAAGTGGATTTTGACCGATTCAACTTGTTTTGGCTATATATGGTTAAGTTGCAAAAAACATAACTCTGTGTAAATTTTGTGTGAAATTGGTCAATCCCGGAGGTGTTGCGTCCCTCTGCAATGTTTCTGTGTATATTTGAATTTCCAGTTTAAATTAAACCTCATAGTTATATTATTTTGTATGATCACATTTAACTTGATTTCTGCAATGTATTAGCGACTGCGGGGGTAGAAATACATGAATTATTGATCTAGGACTGAAGTCGCGCACTCATTGTTGACCGTTGATTTCATTTTCAACGCATTGTGGCATAGTCAACAATGGGGGTTGGCCTTGTTGTTAAACCTCGTGTTAATCAAAGTCCTGCGAGCCATAGATTCTGGAAAAGCTTTGTCATCGATGTTAATCTCAAGTCCAGACCTGAAGTTTTATATATTGGGGTTTATAGTATATCAGCTCCATGAGGTGGTAACGTTGTGCAGATCTTTGTGTGATATCATAGTGACCATTGAATCACTTATGAATGCTGACCGTCGGATAGATCTCGCATCACATCGATTATAAGGAAGGGACCCTGGCCTGGTGGAGTTGCAAAATGTGACATGCAATACAAACGCGTCGATATGTTAGCATTATGATACAAGTGTTGTCCTTGATGGAAACTCACTCAGATGAAATATCATAGTGCAGTAGGTCAACAGCAAAGAATTACATATCAGACTCCAAAGAATGAAGAAAGAGAGGTATACGGAGGTTCACCTTGTCCAAATTGTGTATACATGTAGGTTTATTGAACAAAATAAGTGTATACATACACATGCACTTTCACAGAAGGAAAAGTGTGTATATCTTGGAAAACCAAATTTTTTGGTCCAAGGTATTTCTTGGTCCAAGTTATTTGAACCTAAGTAATTGGTCTGAGGTATTTGGTCCAAGGTATTGGTCCTAAGTAGTTTTGGTCCATGGTATTGAGAAAGGCCTAAACTATATAAGGAGGAGAAGATCATTAGTCCATGTGTGCAAGTATTTTTGAACATCTTATGAATGGTTGGATCATATATGCAGGTTAATGAGGTTTTGATGGTTTTCTTGATCTGATCTGAGGCACCTATATGGATGATGAAGCTTGATGAACTGAGATCATAAAGGCTTAAAAGTATTCTCATTATGTGGTTTGATCTTGGACAGTCTAGATCTGAATACTGACACGTGTTTTATTCTATAAATGTGATGATTTGGGTATGAATGAAGTCTGGAATAGTTGTGATGTTTTAAGTTAGCATTTATAGATCTGTACGCAGGTTCACTTTAGTAAAATAGTGTATGCATGCTGGTTCAGCATATCAAAGTAGTGTACACATCATGAATTGGAATTTGCAGATATGTACACTGGTTCCCTTCGGTAGCAGTGCGTATACATGCTAGTTCGGAAAAGGGAAGTAGGGTATACCTTATGAAGCATGATGTTTAAAGTTTCAGTAGTATCTATTTGTTGTTGCAGAGTTCTGGGTTTTGTTCCGATGACTGTATTCTAGTAACAGTGTTCTGAATGATCAGATTGATTGATTATGATTTGCTTCAGTGATGATGGGTTGTCAGTGATTGATTGATTCAGTTGTGGTTGATTCAGAAAGTGATGATTGAGTTTCAATGATTGGTTGATGTAGATGTATTTGATGCAGTTATGTTTTTCTGAGTTTTAATGTTGTTGATGGGTCCGGTATGAAAATTGGATGAAACGTGGCCTTCAGATTGTGGAGTTGTGTTCCATGAGTATCCAGTCTAAAAATTCATGAAACGTGGTCCCTGGTAAAAGATTGGAGTTTTCTGTAGGTTGGCACCTACATACTAGTAAACCTATTGGCTAGTACAAGATTATAAATAGATTTTCTTATTATTAAAAGAAGACAGAGACGACAACAACAACTGGTTTTTACCTACATTGGGTTTCCACCGTATATCTTGGTGTTCATGTGTGTTGCTTATGTGTGATGCTTTATTTTTATTTTACTGCACTATCTAATAAATCTCTAATATACTGGTTAAAGCTCAATACATGATAAATTGTCTATATTAAAAGTTCTTTGCATATACGTTGGTTGCTTTAAGTATAGTAGCATGTACACACTAGTTCACTTAGCTGAAGTAGCATACATAAACCTATTTGGTAAATAAAATTATTGATATGATAATACTGATTCACCCCCCTCTCAGTATTATTTCTAATAATTGGTATCAGATTCAGTCCTTCAGAAGAAGCTTGATTTCTTGAAGGGAGATCCATCATCACGAGTAATCAAGAAAGCGTGGGATCCATCAGACAGTGAATCTTTGATGGGAGAAATTTTGTTTATTGGAAAATAAGAACCACAACCTATCTACAATCATTTGGAATGGATTTCTGGGAAATTGTGGAAGGAGGGTATACATTTCCAACAGCAATTCCTACAGATATGGAAGGTAAAAGGCAATATGAAACTAATGCCATAGTTGTCAATACTTTATTGGGAATTCTGTCAAAATAAGAGTTTGTCAAAGTCATGCAGCTCAAATGAGCCAAAGAAATATGGGACAAAATCATTTTGAGATATGAAGGAGACTCTCAGGTAAAACGTGCTAAACTTCAAACTCTCAGAATTTAGTATGAAACTCTTAAGATGCACAATGATGAAAGTATAGTTAGTTACTTCTTATGTATAGATGAGGTTGTTAATTGTATGAATAATCTGGGTGAAGAAATAAAGGAAGTTACCTTAGTTGAGAAATTTTTGAGCTCCTTGTCTGCTAAATTTGAATCAAAAGTGTCTGCCATAGAAGCAAAACAGGATTTGCAAACTATCACTATGACACAGCTTCACGGAATCTTAACTGCCTTTGAGATGAGAAAAGGAGGACCATCAAATGTGAGAGAAACCACATTTAAAGCTTCAGCAAAAGGAAAGGAAGAACACAATGAATCAGGACATATTTCAAAAGAAGAATATGAGATAAACTTTGTCAAGAAGCTTCAACAGGGTTCCGAAATATTTAGAGGTAAGCTACCCTTCAAATGCTTTTCCTGTGGCAGAGTTGATCATTATGCTGCCAAATTTCCTCATAAAGATAAATATGAAAAAGGGAAGGAATATGAAAAATGGAATAGAAAGCAAGTTTTAAATAAAAAGAGTTACTATACTCATGAACATAGCAATGGTTTATCAAATAGTGACGAAGATGAAAATAGTAATGACTATAGACTTCTAATGGCTTATGACGATGATAATTTTTGGAATTCTTTAGAAGAGGATGACCTTTATGAAGAAATATCTAAACTCAAAATCTCTTAAGAAGAAAAGAATATGATTATAGATACCTTGACATACCAACTTGCTGAAAAAGAAAAACGTAATGCAAAACTAGAATGTGAAATTGTGGGTCTAAGAAAGGGTCTTGAGAAAATGAAATCTCTCAATCTCAGATTTGCTAAAGGATCAAAATCCTTAAATGAAATTATCAAAGTGCAGTGTTCTCCTCTAATAAAGATAGGTCTTGGATATACTAAATAAGCATCTCAATCACAGAAGTTGTCAACTTCCTCTAAAAGCTATCTTGATGCAGCAAAGACCAGTGAACAGTATGACAATCTTCAGCAAAGGTATAAAGCAGATCACCAGGTAAATCAGACTCAATTTACTCCAATAATGAATAGAAGCCACAACCAACCTCAGGTAAATCATACTCAATTTGCTCCAAAGATGAATATCAATAGAAACTACAATCACCATGTCAATAGATTTGGTAGTCGCATGAACTTCTTTAATAGGCAATGCTTTTCATGTCATAATTTTGGACATAAAGCTTCTCAATGTGTTTCTTACAAAACCATCATGACTAGAGAAGCACGAAATCAAAGGAATGTAACAAGGATCAAGAAAAGTTCCTATAATAACTTTTCTCTTCTTGAAAATGAAACAGAATGCTCAATCTGTAACAACTTTCCTCATGAGGAATCTGAATGCAACAGCAAATTTTGGCAAACATCTCGAAAGGAGCAAACTCCATTAAATCCCAAGTTATGGAGAAGGAAAGAATCTCAAATAGAAAGATGTGGTATAGCCTTGTATGAAAAAGGATAAGAAAATCAGTGGTACATCGACAGTGGATGCTCACAACACATGACAGGTGATAAAGAAAAACTTCACTCATATAATGCCTTAGCAAAGGAAAAGAATGTCTCAAGGAAACGACACTCTTGTTGTCGTAAAAGGTAAAGGTTTTAATTTCTTGAAAGAAAAAGTTAAAGCTGGAAATGTTATGTATGTAGACGGTTTAAAGAATAACCTATTGAGTGTCAGTCAAATGTGTGATCAATGAAATGAAGTGGTGTTTCGATCAAACAGATGTGTTGTTCGTGAGCTTGATACAGGAGAGACCGTGATCAAAGGTAAAAGAACTCCAAACAACCTATACATACTCAAGGGTGGACAACAACAATGCTATATAAGCAAAAATGATGAAAACTGGTTGTGGCATAGAAGATTGGGACATCTAAGCTTTTCTCAAATAAGAAAAATACGCAGATTTAAGGTTGTTCGTGATCTTCCATATATCAGCATCCCTGAAAATACAATATTTAAACCATGTCAAATTAGTAAGCAAACTAAAGCTCACTTCATTGAAATAGAAAGGTCAGTTAGTAGGCCTCTTCAACTTGTCCATACTGATTTATGTGTACCATCAAGGAAAAAGTCACCTTGTGGAGAAGAATACTTTATTCTGTTCATTGATGATTTTTCCAGATTGTAATAGATAGGTATTCTAAAGCATAAAGATGAAGAATTTGAAAAGTTCCAAGCCTTTAAAGGTTTGGTTGAAAATGAATCAGATCGAAAAATCAAATGCCTCAGATCTGATCGAGGAGGGGAATTTACCTCAGATGAATTCTTTGACTTTTGTGAACAACATGGAATAAAAAGGCAATTCTCCACCACAAGGACTCCTCAGCAAAATGGAGTGGTAGAAAGAATGAACAGAACTATTCAACAAATGGCTCGAGCTATGCTAGATGAATCTGGAACTCCTGCAACCTTCTGGGGTGAAGCTGCATTTGTCACCGTAACTATTCTCAACCAAGAAAATGTTTGGGTAAATATCACTCAAACTCCATATGAACTTTGGTATGGTAAGACTCCTACTATAAAATACTTTAAAGTTTTTGGAAGCAAATGTCATATCAAAAGGACTGATGAAAAACTTGGTAAGTTTGAACCCAGAACAGATGAAGCTATTCTTCTTGGTTATTCTTCCAAAAGTAAAGGATATAAATGTTATAATAAAATACTTGGAAAAATTGTTGAAAGAATTGATGTTGTAGTTGATGAAGCATGCAAAAATCCAAAATAGATAAAAACAGAAGATTATGACAATGAAGAAGATGGGGACTATTTTCCCACATCAAATCAAAATGATATTGAAGAATAAACAAATGAAGAACCAAAAGAAGAGATAATGGTATAAGAAAAGACTTCGTCCAGGTATGTTTAGAAAAATAATCCAGAAACTCAAATTTTAGGGGAAAAAGAGGTAGGTGTACAGACACGAAGAACTATTACAAGGACCTCAAGCTATCTAGCATTACTATCCTCCACCAAACCTCAAAATGTAAATGAAGCATGCAAAGATGAATGTTGGGTTAAGGCCATGGATGAAGAACTTGAGCAAATTGAAAAGAATGATACTTGGGAATTAGTTCCTAGACCTCATGATAAAATTATTATAGAAATGAAATGGATATTCAAAAACAAGCTGAATGAAAATGGAGAAGTCATTAGAAACAAGGACAGACTTGTTTGTAAAGGATATGTTCAACAAGAAGGTATAGATTTTAAAGAAACTTTTGAACTTGTTGCCAGACTTGAAGCCATAAGGATGTTTCTTGCTCTTTATAGCTTTCAGAAATTCAAAGTATATCAAATGGATGTAAAATCAGCCTTCCTGAATGGATATTTAGAAGAAGTTTATATTGAACAACCAGAAGGATTCGTTCGTGGAAATGATGAAAAACTTGTATGCAGACTCAAAAAGGCCCTCTATGGTCTGAAACAAGCTCCAAGGGCTTTGTATTACCATCTTGACAAATATCTACACCAACAAGATTTTACAAAATGTTCAGTAGATAGAAATTTATATACAAAGATTAAAACTAATAAATTGTTAATTATTATTGTTTACATTGATGATATCATTTTTGGTAGCAATGAAGAATCCATGAGTTAGAATTTTGCCTCAATAATGTAGCAAGAATTTGAAATGTCCTTGCTTGGTGAACTTACCTATTTTCTTGATCTACAAGTTCAACAAAATAAAGATGGTATTTTTCTTTCACAAACCATATATCTCAAACAAATCTTGAAAAGGTACAGAATGGAAGATTCTAAACCTGTATGTACCCCAATGGTAACAGGATGCAGTCTCATCTCAAATGATGAATCAACAGCAGTACATCAACCAACTTACAGATCCATGATTGGCAGTTTGCTTTATCTAACAGGTCCCTGACTTGACATCATGCATGTAGTAGGAATAGTTGGAAGATTACAAGCAAATCCAAAGGAATCACACCTTCAGGCAGTCAAAAGAATTTTCAAATATCTTCAAGGAACTCAGGACTTTGGTTTATGGTATCCTAGAGACAGATCTTACTCTTCATGCATATATAGATGCAGATTGGGTAGGAAGTGTTGATGACAGAAAAAGCACTAGTGGTGGTGAATTCTATATGGGTTCCAGGTTAGTATCTTGGTTCAGCAAGAAACAAAGTTCAATTGCTTTATCTATAGCTGAATCAGAATATGTGGTTGTTGCCTCTTACTGTACACAACTACTTTGGATGATGCAAACCTTGCAAGACATTTAGGTCATATGTACTCCACCCATCTCCATTCTATGTGTTAATACAAGTGCCATCAGTATTTCAAAGAATCCAGTCATCCACTCCAAGACCAAGCACATACCCATCAAATACCATTTTCTACGAGAACAAGTGCTTGAACAAAAGGTTAGATTGGAGTATGTTCCCTCCAAAGAATAGGTTGCTGATATATTCACTAAACCACTACTCAGAGACACATTTGAATATCTAAGACAAAAGCTGGGAATACTTGCTGCATCATCCTACTATTAAATCCAATCCTGTCAAGAAAGGTTATTATACACGTGTTTCATGAAGTATATTCATGTACACATGCAGGTTTCTATGGGTCGAGAAGCGTATATATTTTTTAGACAAGAAAAACAGTGGGGTAGACTCTAATATGGATGATCTGTTTGATTATTACAGTCTATTGATATGCTCTGTTCATTATTTTTTATCTGACTGACAAAGATGCCTTGATCATTGACTTATTAATAATGCACAGGTAGCATAGGTTCAGGGGGAGCATTAGCCTTCACTCACATTCTGCATTGTTGCCATTATGGTTGTTGAATATAGCTATGGTTGTAGATACTTATACCTACGGTGTGATATTTTTTTTTATATAAGTCCTATTGGGAAAATGATGTAATTTGTATCCCCACTTTGTATGGGATGGATGATGTAATTTCTGTCATGTATAAACAATTGGTATATCCCCACTTGGTTGGGTGGATGAGTCAAATTTGGTATATCCCCAGGTGGTCAGGAAATTGATGTATGCATGAGTCATTGGTGATAGGAAGGTAATACTCACTTATTTGAGTTATAGAGTCATGTTATTGTTTTGAAAAATATTTTTGCAGACTCTACATATGCTCATGGGGAGCATGGACGGTTTAGTGCATCTCAACATGTACAAAGGGGGAGCTCAATCAAAGAATTTAGCATGTACTCAGGGGGAGCATGGATAGCATAGTGTATATCAAAAGAGGAGAATATCTTGGTCCACCCTTTGCCCTTGATGTCAAAGGGGGAGAGTGACTTGGTGCTGTTGTTGCCATCAAGTCCAAAGGGGGAGATTGTTGGCATTATGATACAGGTGTTTTCCTTGATGGAAACTCACTCAGATGAAAGATCGCAGTGCATTAGGTCAACAACAAAGAATTACAAATCAGACTCCAATGAATGAAGAAAGAGAGGTATATGCAGGTTCACCTTGTCCAAGCTACGTATACACATAGGTTTACTGAACAAAAGAAGTGTATATGTACACACGCACTTTCACAGAAGGAAAAGTACATATATCTTGGAAAACCAAAGTTTTTGGTCCAAAGTATTTCTTGGTCCAAGTTATTTGACCCAAGGTAATTGGTCCAAGGTATTTGGTCCAAGGTATTGGTCCTGAGTAGTTTTGTTCCATGATATTGAGAAAGGCCTAAACTATATAAGGAGGAGAAGATCATTAGGCCATGTGTGCAAGTATTTTTGAACATCTTATGAAGGGTTGGATCATATATGCAGGTTAATGAGATTCTGATGGTTTTCTTGATCTGATCTAAGGAGGAACCTATATGGCTAATGAAGGTTGATGAATTGGGATCATAAAGGCTTAAAAGTCTAGATCTGAATACTGACGCGTGTTTTATTCTGTAAATGTGATGATCTAGGTTTGACTGAAGTCTGGAATAGTTGTGATGTTTTAAGTTAGCATTTACAGATCTGTACACAGGTTTGCTTTAGTAAAATGGTGCATGCACGTTGGTTCAGCATATCAAAGTAGCTTATACATCATAAATTGGAATTTGCAGATCTGTAAATTGGTTCCCTTTGGTAACAGTGCATATACACACTAGTTCAACACAGGGAAGTAGCGTATACCTTATGAAGCATGATGTTTAAAGTTCGAGTAGTATCTATTTCTTGTTGCAGAGTTTTGGGTTCTATTCTGATGACTGTATTCTGGTAACAGTGTTCTGAATGATCAGATTGATTGACTTTGATTTGCTTCAATGACAATGGGTTTTCAGTGATTGATTGATTCAGTTGTGGTTGATTTAGAAAGTGATGATTGAGTTTCAGTGATTGGTTGATGCAGATGTATTTGATGCAATTATGATTTTCTGACTTTCAATGTTGTTGATGGGTCCAGTATGGAAATTGGATGAAACATGGCCTCCAAATTATGGTGTTGTGTTCCAGGAGCATCCAGACTGAAAATTCATGAAACGTGATCCCTAGTAAAAGAGTGGAGTTTTCTATAGGCTCGCACCTACGTACTAGTAAACCTATTGGCTAGTACAAGAGCTAGGGGGTTGTAGCTCCCTTCCAGTAGTAGATGGAGAATGAGAGAAGGTTGTAGGCTTCTGCAGGTGGTTGTTTGTGTACTGGTATGAGTCTACACCAGTACAAGATTGCAAACAAATTTTCTTATTATTAGAAGAAGATAGAGATGACAGTAGCAGGTGGTTTTTACCCACATTGGGTTTCCACCTTATATCTTGGTGTTCATGTGTGTTTATTATGTGTGATTCTTTATTCTAATTTTACTTCACTATCTAATAGATCTCTGATATACTGGTTAAAGCTCAATGCATGATAAATTGTCTAAATCAAAAAGTTCTCTGCATATACGTTCATTTGTTTAAGTACAGTCATCTGTACATGCTAGTTCACTTAGCTAAAGTAGCGTATATAAACCTGTTTGGGAAATAAAATTATTGATCTGATAATACTGATTCACTCCCCCTCTTAGTATTATTTCCAACACGATAAATATTGCATCACAACGTTAACAAATAAAGGAACCTTCCCAGTGAGTTGCAACTGCGATATGCGATGGTTAGAGGTTTTGTAAGGCATTTGGTGGTTATGGCTAAATTAGCAGTTCTACTAATTTAGCAAAGTATCTAACTCTAGAGGTAAATGACCGAGACTCCAAGGGAAATTCAATAAGAAATTCCGTCAGAATTAAAATAAACAGTGTCAGGTTTTGAACGATTATCACTTACGCTTGTACCCCGGCCTTCAGGATGAGATCCTAAGAAGAAGTCTAAATTACAATTAAAGTCTTTTCAGTCCAGTATAAAAAAAATAATAGCTCTAGTGGACAAAATGTCCATAGAGGGCATATCCTGTAGAACTCACCAGACCATATCAGAAGCAACACATAAACAAAAAAAACCAAGTGGACCCAGAAGCACAGGTAAGATCTCATCAATGATCCTACTAAATAGGGCCAATCATGGCACTTGGTACTTTGTAGATACAAAGGGGAAAAATTCCACCAACCTGTGTAATTAGATGGCTTGTTAGTCGTTGATGACCCAAAAACTTTATGGAACAAGACTAGGAACGAATGGCTGAGAGTGTACCTACACAAAAGCAACATGGAAATCACTTTCTAAGTGCATAGCCAACAACCATAACAAAATAATTTAGTAAAGGGGACTCTGAGTTTCTAGAAAATTTGCAAGTAATATTACCTTATGCATGGTAGTTGGAGGTTGTTGCTCCCATACTCATGTGTTGCAAGAGAACTGAAGATTAGATCTAGAGGAAATAATATCAGATATGGTAAACACTAAATGTAATTAAAAGTTAAGAGTAGACATTTATGTAATTAAAAGAGAATGAATAGTGAAGTGTCGACCCCACAACTATAACCCTGATAGGCATATATGTTATGTAGAGAGGGAAGAAGTGATAGTATTCCACCATAAAGATTGTCTTCTCTTGGCGTACAAGGGAACAATAAATTGAGGAGGGTAAATTAGTGTTAGTGTACCTGGAATGGGCACGGCATTGGTAATCCATTGCAAAACCCATCATAAACTCATGACCCTCCATCACTTTAAATGGGAAACTAAGTACGCAAGATCCCACACCCTGCATGGAAAATATATAAAAGAAAAGTGTAGATGGTCATTCGAATCACATCATAATAATTTTCTGAAAGAAAAACAAGGGAGGCAAAAGAAATCCTTGCTCTACGATTTCAAGGAGAGAACCTAGGGTTCAATGTACCTAACTGATTGGGCTTGTAGTTGCATACTTTAGTGGTAACCCAGACATAAGACACTGAGTGAAAGGAAATTACTCTTTGTGAGCACTCCACTTTAACTTGATGGTTGACACCTACATAGTTATACATAAAACCTTTAACGAAATGTACTAAGTAAACCCTAGTGGAAGAAAGAGGCACTAGATAAATACACAACCATGAGAAAACGTTACTTGGCTGGAAATGAAATGGGTTGCCTGTCGCAGCCAATCTAGGTTTTTTCTACCACCTTTCAAGTTGTTGGAACCATAACTACAAGATGTCAAGCAAAACCTACTCTAGAAGCAAAACCACCACAGGAGTAAATATGGTCTGGAGATGGAGTTATTTAGAAAAAAAGAAGAAATGTTCACGAATGCATGGCCTTTTCTGAGTTTTCCTGAGTGTAGAAGGGCAAAGGACAAAGCAGAGGTGAACTTGCCAAATGCCAAGGGCGAAGGGATGAGAAATGCATGTAGGGTTTGAGGGGTGAAACTCCACCGTCTAATTTCATCACTCCATCCTCACTGTGAAGTTACCCCAAGGTCTATGCCATCACATGAATTACACTCGGAACCATTGAGTTGGAATGAGGTGATTAGTTATCCACTCTGTTGGGTGTATTAACAATCGTAACTATGGACATTGTGTTATACCAAGGTAGGTAAGGGGGAATAGATTATATCTCTAGGTTTGAAATAACTATTATACTGAGAACC
Organism: Pinus taeda; assembly: GCA_000404065.3. Lineage (NCBI taxonomy): Eukaryota > Viridiplantae > Streptophyta > Pinopsida > Pinales > Pinaceae > Pinus > Pinus taeda. The sequence goes on from APFE030485183.1 coordinate 259,338, forward strand.
ATACAATAGTTCCAAACCTTTTTCGAATCTCCCATTGCTATGGATGCGGAGGTAGAATAACAAGGTGGGAGGAAACACACCATGGGGTTAAGGAACCTAGGGCACTAACTGTCAACTAGGTAATACTCTTTCATAGGAATTAATTTTTAAAATAACTCAAAGGTATGGAAGCATAGGTTCCCACTATAGTGGGAAGGGCAGTGGATCCACTGCCGCCATGTAATCTTGAAACTATAAAGCATAGAAGAAATATGCATATAATTATAATATGTGGACATATATAGTGGACACTAGAATAACACAAGAACCAAACACTATTAATTTTGAGGCATCAGTTGTGGAACTAATCTCAGTAACAATGTATAAAATGAAAAAACAAAAATTGGGGTGTGTGATATCACATAAAATTCATTTCATACTTTTCTTGAATCTATTCCCCTAGTGTTACCATCTTTCCTACAGTAATAACAACAATAAAAAATGCAGTCATAGTATCCATAATTTCTAAACCCACAATTACTCTTTTCCCACTCTTAGAATCTTGCTTCTCTTTCTGCAAAAATTAGAACCCTTACATACACAATGTTTCCTTCCATAGCACCGTGCAAGATTATTTATCACATTACATAGAAAACTCATAGGCTTACAGAAGAAGACTCTATTGTTATAGTTTAAGTTAAAGTATTTCTAAATCTCAAAATAAATTCATGATTAACAATCATTGTACAGTCTCCTGATCATATTCTTTAGTATATTTCTATAAGAATAAACAACAATGACTAAATTTTCCATATACTTATCTAATACTTCTTGTGGGAATGTGATGAGAGCTATCTTATTCCACTTAACCTTAAGCTAGTTTCTTTCTTTTATCAACAAGCTAACCTAGAGCTGTTCTCCTCGCTATCAAAGAAACAGTCTAAGGAATTTCTCAGTTTCTCTCAAGAAACTAGATTCTCCTAAATCTCTAAGCAACATTCTGTTTATTTCCTTAGGTTCCAGCCAGTCTTTCTCTCCCACTGATTTAATCAGGAACCATTGTCTTTCTCTCCCATGGTATTCCCAAGCAAATCTACTTCCCCTAGCATTTATCTCTAGCTAGGACATATATTATTGGTCTCCTTATTTTTTATTCTTTCGAATAAGTCAAATCAAGAAAATTTCCTCTTTTTTTTCTACCCTCCTCTTTGGGCATAATTTTTTCCTTGAAAATTAGGAGTTAAGTTCCCCCGATACATCTTGACACATTGACAATACAATTTTTCTCTGTCTTTTTATATAACTACATAAACAAATATTTGTATAAAAAATATAAATAATTACATTAAGAATTTCCAAACATTTTTCACTTTCAATCATCAATAAAAATATGAATATTAAATGAGTCCTAAACACTTAATTCATAGTTAAGTAACAAGAGGTATCACACATTCCTAGGTGAATGATGAAGATGACATAGCATTCCAAGTGGGAACATGATATTGGTGCATAGGTACAAGTGGATTGGGACATTGCTAATGATATAGATGATGACAAGGTAAACGTAGTATGCTAGCTAGTGACATGAGATTAGTGCAAAGATATAGGTGCACTAACATGTGGAAGATGATGTGGCAGTATGGTAGGGTGTCACATCGCATGCCAATTTAGTACGATAGGGTGGCCAAATAGGCCATATATGAATGACACATGAAACCACTTAGAAGTGTCCTATAGCACAATGATTTCATGATTATGTCAGCACTCATTTGACCATGGAAGGTTAAGCCCTCAGGCATATAAAATCATCACATTAGGAAGAAGGTCAAGCCCCATCCCTTGGGACTACCCCAGTGACAACCTAGGCATAAATCATGATTATGTTTCACAATCATATGGGCGTCAGTGCCAAGTTGAAACCCCAAGTTATGTTCGGCCCAGTGGCGTGAGGTTTCAACATCACATGTATAAATACATGGGCGATGGAGTGGTATGATCAATCAAATTTCACAACAAGGATTTGTATGACATATTGGATATTGAAGGGTATTGTAGTTTATGGGTTGTAGCTGGCTACGTGGTTCAATCTGGTAGTGGTATTTGAAACCTTATTTGTCTACAACGTGGCGATATTATATATGTTATGCAAAGGGCATTGAATGCAAAATAGTATAGCAAAGGTGGTGTCAATGTTGTTCGCATGGTAGGTGGTCACATAGATTTTGTGTGCATAATGCAATGAGTGATAATTTGCAGTGAATTCAATGATGGGCTTCTTCATTGTGTAGGTGGTCTCAGGTTCGAGGATAATGCCTATTGAGGCTTTATAACAAACTTCATGGTATGGTGTTTTGTACCCTTCTAAACATATGCAAATAAATAGCATATGTTGTTTGGTACCCTTCTAGACATATGCAAATAAATAACATTGGTAACCATTAAATTGGATTTTGAGGTAACAACTCAAAAATTAAGCTTCCAAAGTGGATTTTGAGGTATCTCAAAAATTAAGCTTTTGTTTGATTTTAAGCAGTATATGCAGAAGCATTTGTTTGATTTTAAGCAGCACAGATAAACAACATTGGAAACAATTAAAGTGGATTTTGTGGTATTATATTTTATTTGGTTTTAAGCATTTGAATGTTAGCTAAGAATAAATCAAAGTTCTCATGTGTGTTAGCTGAAAACTTAACAATCTATTTTGCTAGCCTCTCCTTTTCATCCTCTATCCATCTAAGTATCCTAACAAAAAAATAAAACCCTAATTTACTTCATCATATATCTCATAAAAATTATAAACTATACATATCACATAAATCATAAAACTTAATTAAATTATATTTTTTAAATTAAAATTAGTTATTATTATAATATTTTCCCCAAGGAAAAATCGTAATTTCCATTATTATGTTGAAAATTACATATTGTAGATGCTTAAAGAAGCATATGTTGTAATTTTTGGTGTTCCACCTTCATATGTTCTTTTAGAAAAAACCCCATAGGGTGATCTAGTGATAATTACACAATTACATGTCAAAAATAGAAATATACATCAAATTTTACTCAATAAAAAAATGCATTATCAGTAGCTCAAAAAAACCCATGAAATCAAGCCCTATTAGGCCCCTGTATCCTCTAAACAATGTATGGGTGGTGGTAGTACTGATAGAAGTCTGATCCCCTCCATTTCTGTATCATTCGTTGGCCCCTAGGCTAGATCACGACCTCCTTAAATAACTGATCAGAAATCTGGTTGTGCTCCTTGTAGATGTGATGAAAATAGATGGAGTCAAAGTGGGATTTCAAAAGCAATGCATCATCCAATATATTCCTAAGTGTCTGTGCATGACAAATATATGTACTGTTGAACCAATTTATAATGATCTTAGAGTCACCAAATATTTTTATATGTCTACACTCCTTTTCTAAATAAAAATGCAAAAGATGTCTGAGTGTGATCAATTCTGAAAAGTTGTTAGTACCATTGCCCAATCCCATTTGAATTTTAAAAAAATGGTTATCTAATAGATGTAAGAGGGCCCCTCCCCCGCAACCATGTGTCTGGGTAGATCCATCAAAATAGGCCCGTGGTAGGTTCCTCTTAATGGCTTTAGGAATGATGGTTCACTCGGGTGCAGGTCGGTCATCATCGGGCACGATGGAGTATTGGGATAAAAATTGTACAGAAGCCTAAGTCCAATGAGGTTCAATATATTTTAAAATGGATTTGTTGTGAATCATCCAAATAGACTAGCAAACCAAAAGGGGAAGGTTCCTAACTTTAGGAGGATGGGCAGAGGTCCACCATGCTTGTTAGGCCTCTAGGATGGAGATCCCCTACCATCGAGAAAAGATAGAGAGGGAGGTGAGAATCTATGTCCAAAATCCAAAATGGAGGGGTAGTGAAGGAAGAGATGGTCAATAGTCTCTAAATCTTGTCGGAAAAGAATGCACCAGGTAGGGTCATGGAAAGATCGCTTCTTTATTTTTTCTCTCGTAGGAGCTTTGTAGTGAAGGACAATCCACATGAAAAGTCTAGTTTGTTGCAGGGCCTTCAATTTCCACAAAAAAACCCACCACCAATCCATAACCGGTGGCTTGTGTGCTGCATAAATAATAGTATAGCCATCCTTGGGTGCATAATTACCATGCTTGGCATGTAACCAAATGAGTTCATCTTCGCCCTCGGTTAACCTAACATGTAATTTAGCAAGAGCATTAGTGTAGCTAAGCCAATCTCATTGCTAGTTGTTAGGAATGCCAAGTTGAAAAGTAGATTCCCATGCATAAGAAAATATGTTAGAATTCTTGGGTGAAATTCTTGATGGGTTCCAAGTAGGGAGTCTGACCCAATCAAGTGTGTGAAGGGGCCAAATAAATTTCTGATAAGTCCATAAGCCTTTTGTAGTGAGGATTTTTTAGCCCATCTTGGCACCAAGTGCTTTAGAGAAAGATTCAAGGTTACATATATTTAAAAAATAGTGTAATAAAATTCTTAACTAATAGATATTAAGTGATTCTTAATTTAAATCAATGTCATAAATTATTGACAAAAATTAAAGAGAACAAAATGTGGAGCGGAGGACTTGTTGTGCTTACCCTTCTCAATTTTACAATTCACTTAAATAAGATTAAACTTGAAACATTAGTCATAAATGACTGGAGTAAAACTCGACTAAATTGGACTTAACTAAAACTAAACTGGGACACTTGGAGTGATGGTTTTGACACCTAACATGTGGTTGGGATTAGATTCTCCAACGCTCCCCCTTAATTACAACCACATAAAAAGTTCAGTTAAGATACATTCTAGTCTATGTCTCAGCTAGGTTTACAATTTAAAAATTGGCCTCAACTTTTCTTCTTCTATTTTTCCAAATCCTATAACCTCTAAATTGTTTAACTTTTTCTCCTTGTTGTATTCTTCAAATCTTAGTTTCTTCATTTGTTGGGGCATGTCTTCCATTTTTCTAGGTTGTCTATGAATATCCTGGACTTCTTCAAAGAACTTGTTGTATGTGGGTTTCTGCCACATATTATCTTTTGTAGTCTTCTTTTCATCATCAATCTACTGCAACATAAGATTATAATAAAATAATATTTCTTCAGGACCCCAATACCTAAAAATTTCATTAATTTGTTCAACATCCAAGCTTTCTTCAAAGATCATGCAGACTTCATCTAGACATGGTGTTGCAAGCCATGCTTCAAGAAAATTTAATTCTTCTTCATAATCATTTTGTGTACCTGCACATTGGAAATCAATGGTAAGTTTAAAAATATCTACATAACCACATTGGTTATGTTCCTTCTCCTCTGCAATGAGAGCGTCCTTCTGTTGTACTTCATACCCAGCTATTTCTTATGCATCTGTCTTTGTTTTCTCTTTTTGGACTTCCTTCTTTGCCTCTTTCTTTGTTTCTATGCTAACCTATGCCACTGCAAATAGGTTGTCTTCAACTCTCTCACCAAATAATATCATGTCAATATGATGTTTATATTGCATCACCTGCAACCATTCATCATTACACAACAATTCTTCATCAAAACTTACATCAAAAATATTAATTGATGTATTCACCATAGCATTGACTGCTGCAATGGAAGTTTCATTGTCCTCAACAAGCTCTATTTCTCATTTTACCAAATATTCATCAGAAAGCTTTGTTGTTGATTTTATCAAATCTTCATCAGCAAGCTCCATTGCTGGATTCATCAAATTTTCATCCACCTATGGCTGTGCATTGTGGGGTTCACGAGCATCTATGTGCTCCTCCTCTCTTTCTTCTATGACTTCTTCACAAACATCATCCACGTGTGACTGAGCACATTAGGATTCAACAATCCTTTCATCTCGATGTAGATCTATTGATGTAGATCCACCTTCATCTTCAACTTCAATGCTCCCCCTTGCACCAAAACTTCTCTCAAGGGCATCTGAAGCCTCCTTGGCTGTCTTGGCTTCTGAAATCAAGGGTATAATGTTGTCATAGATAGATTCTTTTATGCATTTCAATGCAAATGCATCCTTTTGCCTCTTCACTAAAAAAGATCTCAAATATATTTTGTTGTCACTTTAACCTTCTTAGCCTCTTAGCTTTTCCCATTTGTTAAGTGTTGGCTTACTACGACTCGACAAGCAAAACAAACTTTAGACATTACATTTTAACTGCAATAAAAATATCGTTGTTGCTTGGCTTCTTCACTCTTTCCACCGAATCACACTCCCAATCTGCTTAGTGCCTCGTGGACCTTTTTTATATATCACACGCTAATGCTATGTGGGATGAGCAGAGGCCGCATGCTAACTCCTCTGTCGACCTTGAAGGGCAACGTTAGTGCTCCAACACACTGTCCATAACCACTAACCCGTGCTAATTTGGAAACAGTGCAAGGAAAACGCAATTAACGCACTTTCTCCTTTGACTACACAATGTTAGCGGAGTTACTAACGCAATGGTTTTAACTCATGGAAGGCTTCAATCACCCAAAAAAAATCCTCAATTTGTTTTTCCTTCACCTTGCTGTAGCTGGCTTCTTGGTTTTCTTGTTGCTTCTTAGCAGGCTTCTTCAAACTTATGTTGCTCTCTCAAAGAGGCTTACGCTTCTGTTGCTCTCTCAAAGAGGCTTACGCTTTCTCTTCGCTCACTTCTGCTACTCTTTCAAGGAGGCTTATGCTTTCTCTTCACTCATGTTGTTGGTCTCTCAAGGAGTCTTTTGTAAGCTCATCTCTCTCTATTGCTCGCAAGGAGGCTTACATAGGTTGAGCTCTGATACCATGACGAAAATTGAAGAGAACAAAATGTGGAGCAGAGGACTTGTTGTTCTTTCTCTTCTCAATATTACAAATCACTTAAATAAGATTACATTGGAAACATAGTCAAACTCAACTAAACTGGACTTAACTACACTTGGAGGGACGGTTTTGATACCTAACATGTGGTTGGATTAGCTACTCCAACAATTATCAATATCACATATCTAAAAAAAACCCTAATTATTTTCATATGATACTTGTTCCTATAACATTTTATTTTAATTAATCATTTTAATTAAT
>APFE030485183.1:269734-290165 GCA_000404065.3 Pinus taeda
GTTAAGAGATGAATTACAATGCATTATCTTTTTTTAAAGTCTTTTTAATTAGCTTTGGCTAATTGTATTTACAAAAAAAAATAAGAGATTAATTTTTCCCTAATAAAAAAAGTTAGGGAAAAGTTCCAAAACTAAGGTTTTTTATTTGTATGCCTACTACTTCATGATAGCAGAAGTAAATTGGAACAAATTTATTGCACAAGAAAATGAAAAAAGAGAACATTTCTATAGATTGTTAGAAGATTGCTTATAGCTTGGCTCACGGGAGTCTAGGCTAGGTTTCTTTCAACTATGATCTTTCTTGCTTCTTGTTGCCAGTGGGGAGGAGTGTTCCTTTTTAAGCATATTTGAATAGGAAGGGGGAGAAGAGGAGGTCATCCTCTTAACCACCTTACCAGGTTCTTCATCTTTTAATACAAGAGAGACATTTTCGGAAAGCTTTCACATTTCCATATTTTTAATTAGAGGGTCCTTATTTGATTCTTCTTCATCAATTAAATCAAGAGGGGGCCTTTGGAATGGGTTTATTAGATTGATGCAATTGGGCCTCAAGATTATCACCTTCATACTATGAATTTTCTCCTTCTAACTCTAGCAAATTCAGAACTTCAATGTTATTTTTAGAAGGGGGTTGTTGTTGAGATTCAACCTTATATAGTTGTCACTTCTTGTTTCCATGGTTCTTGTGTTTCCTTTTCACTGGAGTGAATCCTATCTTTCGCCTCTTTTTCGAAGGTGATGGGTTAGAGGAGCTTCACGAAAATGAAGTTGTTGGACAACATTTTGCAAAGTGTCCATACTCATGACACAATTACATTTAAAAAGAATTTACTCATATTCCAAAGTCTGGAGATGAGACCATCCATCCAGATTTACTAGAACCTCCTTACGAGTCCTTTGAGAAATCCAATTCCACACAAATTATGGCACACAAAAAATTGTTCCCATGTTTCATATCACTAGAAATAAATTTGCTTAAATTATCTCCTATAGCCATAAAAATGCTTTCACCCAAGCAAAGAAGATGGATGAATGGAAATATGATCCACACAAGTGCAGATGAAATTGTAAATAATCCATGGAAGAAAAGAAAAAAACATGTTTATTTGTCCATATTATTAAGAGAATACAACAACACTTAATTCAGTATAAGCAACGAAATACATATAGATACATCTACAACCCATTTCTCAAACAACCTTCCTTTACCAATATATATAGATAAATATGAATGAAATCATGGAACACTACAAACCAATTCTTGTAAATATAGTACTTAAGGAGGCCTACGACCATTAAACTTATACATATAGAATGGTAGTGTGCAGAAGCGTTAAACAAACTAGAAACAAATTGAGATGCTCATTTTGACATCCATAGGATGAGATCCTAAGAAGAAGTCTCAAATTACAATTAAAGTCTTTTCAGTCCAATATAAAATAAAAAAATAGCTCTAGTGGGTAGAATGTCCATAAAGAGCATATCCTGTAGAACTCACCAGACCATTTTGGAAGCAACGCATAAACAAAAAAGAACCAATCAAACCCAGAAGCACAGGCAAGATCTCAACAATGCTCCTACCAAACAGGGCCAGTCCTGGCACTTGGTACTTTGTAGCTAGAAAGGGGCAAAAGTATACCAACCTATGTAATTAGATGGCTTGTTAGTTGTTGATGACCCAAAACCTTTATGGAACAAGACTGAGAACGAATGGCTGAAAGTGTACCTACCTGAAAGCAGCATGGAATTCACTTTCTAAGTGCATAGCCAACAACCATACCAAAATACTCTAGTAAAGGGGACTCTGAGTTTCTAGAAAACTTGCAAGTAAGATTACCTTATGCATGGTAGTTGGAGGTCATTTCTCCCATACTCTCGTGTTGCAATAGAAATGAAGATTAGATATAGAGGAAATAATATCATATATGGTCAACACTAAATGTAATTAAAAGTTAAGAGTAGAAATTTATGTAATTAAAAGAGAATGAATAGTGAAGTGTCTACCCCACAACTATAACCCTGATTGGCATATATGTTATGTAGAGAGGGAAGAAGTGATAGTATTCCACCGTAAAGGTTTTCTTCTCTTGGTGTACAAGGGAACAATAAATCGAGGGTAAATTAGTGTCAGTGTACGTGGAATGGGTGCGGCATTGGTAATCCATTGCAAAACCCATCATAAACTCACGACCCTCCATTGCTTTAAACGGGAAACTGAGTACACAAGATCCCACACCCCGCACAGAAAATATATAAAAGAAAAGGGTAAATGGTGATTTGAATCACATCATAATAAATTTATGAACGAAAAACAAGGGAGGCAAAAGAAATCCCTACTCTATGATTTCAAGGAGAGAATCTAGGGTTCAACTTACCTAAATGATTGGGGTTTCAGTTGCATGCTTTAGTGGTAACCCAAACATAAGACACTGAGTGAAAGGAAAATACCTTTTATGAGCACTCCACCTTAACTTGATGGTTGGCGCCTACATAGTTATACATAAAACCTTTAACGAAATGTACTAAGTAAACCCTAGTGGAAGCAAGAGGCACTCGATAAATACATAACCGTGAGAAAACGTTACCTAGATGGAAATGAAATGGGTTGGCTATCACAGCCAATCTAGATTTTTTCTGCCACCCTTCACTTTGTTGGAACCATAAATACAAGACGTCAAGCAAAACCTACCCTAGAAGAAAAACCACCACAGGAGTAAATATGGACTGGAGATGGAATTATTTAACAGAAAAGGAGAAATGTTCACGAATTCATGGCCTCTGCTAAGTTTTCCTGAGTGTAGCAAGGTGAAGGACAGAGCAGAGGTGAACCTGTCAAGTGACAAGGGAGAAGGGATGAGAAACGCATCTAGGGTTTGAGGGGTGAAACTCCACCATCTGATTTCATCACTCCATCCTCACGGTGAACTTACCCCAAGGTCTGTGTCATCACGTGAATTACACATGGAACCGTTGAGTTGGAATGAGGTGATTGGTTCTCCACTCTATTGGTCGTATTGACAATCGTAACTATGGACATTTTGTTATACCAAGGTAGGTAAAGGGGAATAGATTATATCTCCAAGTTTGAAATAACTATTATACCAATAACCATAAAATAGTGCCAAACCTTTTTTGAAGCTCCCACTACTATGGATGCATAGGTAGAATAACAATGTGGGATGAAACATGCCATGGGGTTAAGGAACCTAGGTCACTAACTGTCAACTAGGGAATACTCTTTCATAAGAATTAATTTATAAAATAACTCATAAGTTATGGAAGCATAGGTTCCCACTATAGTGGGAAGGGCAGTGGATCCATTGTTGCCACATAATCTTGAAACTATAGATCATGGAAGAAATATACGTATAATAATAATATGTGGACAGATATAGTGGACTCTAGAATAACAAAAGAACCAAACACTATTAATTTTGAGGCATCATTTATGGAACTAATCTCAGTAACAACGTATAAAATGGAAAAACACAAAAATTGGGGTGTGTGACATCACATAAAATTCATTTCATACTTTTATTGAATCTACTCCCCTAGTGTTAACATCCTTCCTACAATAATAACAACAATCAAAAACATAGTCATAGTAGCCCTAATTTCTAAACCCACAATTACTCTTTTCCCATTCTTAGAATCTTGCTTTTCTTTCTATAAAAAATAGAACCCTTACCTGCACAACATTGCCTTCCATAGCATCCTACAAGATTATTTATCACATTATATAGAAAACTTATAAGCTTTCAAAATAAGACTCTCTTGTTGTAGTTTGAGTTAAAGTATTTCTAAATCTCAAAAGAAATTCATGATTAGATCATATTCTTAGTATATTTATGTAAAAATAAAAAACAATGACTAAATTTTCCATATGCTTATCTAATATTTATCGTGGGAATGTGATGAGAGCTATCTTGGTCCACTTAACCTTAAGTAGTTTCTTTCTTTTATCAACAAGCTAACCTGGAGCTATTCTCCTTGCTATCAAAGAAACAGTCTAAGGAATTTCTCAGTTTCTCTCAAGAAACTAGATTCTCTTGAATCTCTAAGTAGCATTCTGTTTATTTCTTGATGTTCCAACCAGTCTTTCTCTCCCACTGATTTTATTCAGGAACCATTGGGTTTCTCTCCCATGGTATTCCCAAGCAAAGCTACTTCCCTTACCATTTATCTCTAGCTAGGACATATATTTTTGGTCTCCTTATTTTTTATTGTTTTGAATAAGTCAAATGGAGAAAATTCATCTTTTTTTTCTACCCTCCTCTTTGGGCATAATTGTTTCCTTGTTGTATTCTTCAAATCTTAGTTTCTTCATTTGTTGGGGCATGTCTTCCATTTTTCTAGGTTGTCTATGAATATCCTGGACTTCTTCAAAGAACTTGTTTTATGTGGGTTGCTGCCACATGTTATCTTTTGTAGTCTTCTTTTCATCATCAATCTACTGCAACATAAGATTATAATAAAATAATATTTCTTCAGGACCCCAATACCTAAAAATTTCATTAATTTGTTCAACATCCAAGCTTTCTTCAAAGATCATGCAGACTTCATCTAGACATGGTGTTGCAAGCCATGCTTCAAGAAAATTTAATTCTTCTTCATAATCATTTTGTGTACCTGCGCATTGGAAATCAATGGTAAGTTTAAAAATATCTACATAACCACATTGGTTATGTTCCTTCTCCTCTGCAATGAGAGCGTCCTTTTGTTCTACTTCCTACTCAACTATTTCTTATGCATCTATCTTTGGTTTCTCTTTTTGGACTTCCTTCTTTGCCTCTTTCTATGTTTCTATGCTAACCTATGCCACTGCAAATAGGTTGTCTTCAACTCTCTCACCAAATAATATCATGTCAATATGATGTTTATATTGCATCACTTGCAACCATTCATCATTACACAACAATTCTTCATCAAAACTTACATCAGAAATATTAATTGATGTATTCACCATAGCATTGACTGCTACAATGGAAGTTTCATTGTCCTCAACAAGCTCTATTTCTCATTTTACCAAATATTCATCAGAAAGCTTTGTTGTTGGTTTTATCAAATCTTCATCAGCAAGCTCCATTGCTGGATTCATCAAATTTTCATCCACCTATGGTTGTGCACAGTGGGGTTCACGAGGATCTATGTGCTCCTTCTCTCTTTCTTCTATGACTTCTTCACAAACATCATCCACGTGTGACTGAGCACATTGGGATTCAACAATCCTTTCATCTCGATGTAGATCTATTGATGTAGATCCACCTTCATCTTCAACTTCAGTGCTCCCCCTAGCACCAAAACTTCTCTCAAGGGTATCCCAAGCCTCCTTGGTTGTCTTGGCTTCTGAAATCAAGGGTATAATGTTGTCATCAATAGATTCTTTTATGCATTTCAATGCAAACGCATCCTTTTGCCTCTTCACTTCCAAATATAAAAAGATCTCAAATATATTATGTTGTCACTTTAACCTTCTTAGCCTCTTAGCCTTTCCCATTTGTTGAGTGTTGGCTTACTACGACTCAACAAGCAAAACAAAATTTAGACATTACATTTAACTGCAATAAAAATATCTTTGTTGCTTGGCTTCTTCACTCTTTCCACCGAATCACAGTCCCAATCTGCTTAGTGCCTCGTGGACCTTTTTTTAAATATCACACGCTAATGCTATGTGGGATGAGTAGAGGCCGCATGCTAACTCCTCTGTCGACCTTGAAGGGCAAGGTTAGTGCTCCAAGGGACTGTCCATAACCACTAACCCATGCTAATTTGGAAACAATGCAAGGAAAACTCAATTAACGCACTTTCTCCCTTGACTATACAGTGTTAGCGGAGTTACTGACGCAATGGTTTTAACGCATGGAAGGCGTTAATCTCCCAAAAAAAATCTTCAATTTGTTTTGCCTTCACCTTGCTGTAGCTGGCTTCTTGGTTTTCTTGCTGCTTCTTCGCAAGCTTCTTCAAACTTCTGTGGCTCTCTCAAAGAGGCTTACACTAAACTTCTGTTGCTCTCTCAAAGAGGCTTAGGCTTTCTCTTTGCAAGCTTCTTCAAACTTCTGTCGCTCTCTCAAAGAGGCCTACACTAAACTTTTATTGCTCTCTCAAAGAGGCTTACGCTTTCTCTTCGCTCACTTCTGCTACTCTCTCAAAGAGGCTTACGCTTTCTCTTCACTCATGTTGTTGGTCTCTCAAGGAGTCTTTTGCAAACTCATCTCCCTCTGTTGCTCACAAGGAGTCTTACACAGATTGAGCTCTAATACCACGACGAAAATTGAAGAGAACAAAATGTGGAGCAGAGGACTTGTTGTTCTCTCTTCTCAATATTACAAATCACTTAAATAAGATTACATTGGAAACATAGTCAAACTCGACTAAACTGGACTTAACTACACTTGGAGGGAAGGTTTTGACACCTAACATGTGGTTGGGATTAGCTACTCCAACAATTATCAATATCACATATCTAAAAAAAACCCATAATTATTTTCATATAATACTTGTTCCTATAACATTTTATTTTAATTAATCATTTTAATTAATTATAAAAAAATAAAAATAAATTTTACCTATAATTAAATTAAAATTTTAAAAAGATATTTTAAAAATATACAAAATTATATAAATAATTATGATAAATATTTAAAATTTTTTAATTAAATATTTTGTTTAATCATTTTTAATTAAATTTAAAATCAAAACAAAACAAAAATTAAACCTTCGATTTTTACATCCTATCATCCATCCCTTAATTCTTAATATTTACCGGCACATAATTCAATTATTAAAATCCCACCATAATTTTTATTTTCTTAACTTAATCTCACGGGATTTTTTAATGTAAACATTTACTATAAAAATTTAAACGTTGTCATATTGATTATAAATATCTTCATTGGCTATCTTGTTCTAACTGATGTTTTTTCACAATGAACCATGGGATTAACATATCATAAAACCTTTTAGTGGCTTGGACGTTTTTTCACAATGAACCATAGTATTAACGCGCTAAAATCCAAAACTACGAGTCTGAATAGATAGATTTGTGCCTTTAAATGCAATAGTCATCATTTTAAAATAATGTACCAATTCATATAATCTCCATCTGGAACACAAAACTAATCATTTTAAAATGATGTATCAATTCAAAGAATCTCCATCCATTAAAATAAAGGCAAAAATGCAAAAAAATGTTTCACCAAAATATATATATCTCTGATTCTTATATCATAATTACATATGAACTGCGGTGTGGAACTGTGATAAACAAGCGGCCCTTACATGATTAGGGCATCGGCCTAATTGTATTAATATAGAGTATGTGCGGTAGAGCAGCGGGCTATTTCTATCAATATAGGGTATGTGCGGTACTTGGCTATCCTAATTGTGGGAATTCAACTGAGACGGCAATTACTGGATTCGGAGACTTTGCAATGAAGAACCGTAATGAAGCGAAGGCTCCATTTCAGAGCAGGTCGGACCAAAATAACCTTCGGAAGCGGCTGGAGCCACGTCGGGCGGGTCGTCGTCGTCGTCGTCATCATCGTCATCGTCGTCTCCGTCTCCACGGCGCCTGCCGGAAAGCAGAGCCCATGGGTATCTGTTCTCCGTGAGGAGCAACCTCTTCAACTTCAACATCTTCAAACGCGGAACCCGAGAGCTCTGAAAATCTCGCTGGCGCCAATCCCTTTTCTGGGAGAGCTGCAGGTGCATTGACTGTCCGCGTTCTGCGGAATTTATACGAAGGAAATTTGGTAGCCATGCTGGATTTTACTGCCGATTCATCGCCATGGCGCGATAGAACACACTCTGGAGGCAATAAATCACACGGGCTTCCCTTCAATGCCACGTTATTGGTGTGGTATGCGCACCCACTCCACAGTCTCTTCTTCTTTATCGCGTGTATCCACGTTTTGTGATTGTTTGGCCTTTCATATCTCGGAGCTCGCAATACGGGCCCTTCTTTTTGTAATTGATTCTTGCTTTCTGTGGTTATTCATCGATTTCGGGATCCCCACCTTACATATTCGTTCCTTTTCGTCTTTCAGCTTCGCATTAATTTGCTGCGTTCAAGATTGTGAACATAAAACCCTAACCCTAAATGCATCAAACCCTCAGCTTCCGTGTCAGGCATGCCCAATCAAGTTGGAGTATTGATAAAGAAAACGACAGAGAGTTTGTGAAAATGAGATCCCCAATCAAAATAAGATTACTAAGAATTTAATTATGTGGACCCATAAATTAAAAGAAGACATTTCTAAAATAAATTTTTTAATCAAAATATAAACGAAGCTATGGCTGAAAAAAATCTAGATCTTATTCATCAGATCAAAATATTTATTTTATGATATCAACATAAAAAATCATAAGAAAATATATGGATTCATAAATTTAAACCAGACAAATATTTTAATCAAAATAAAAAACAGGCCATGCTTATAAAATTTAGATTTTTTCATCGAATCAAAATATTTATTTTACATATCAATATATTAAAAAAACAGTTAACATAAACATTCAAATCTATTTAATCATGAAATATTTTTATTTTTAAATAGATTTTATTATAACAAAATGCATCAATGTCATTCTTATTTCATATAAACATGTCTAAAAAAAAAATTATGGCATTTTAATATAACATTTATTTATATAATAAAAAACGTAATTATTTTTACCTTTTAATTTAATGAATAATTAATCAAAATATTACTTAATAATTTATGAATATTAATAAAAAATATTACATAATAGTTATTTATAATTAAATTAAAATTGTGCAATGGACAAATAACACAAAACCACCTAATAAATTAATCAATAATTATAATATAAAATATCTAAAATTAAATTTTAATTTATAATTACATTACCAAAATTAATTATATAATAAAAAACATTTAAAAGTATATCTTTGAATTAAACAATATATATATATATATATATATATATATTATATTAAAAACAATTAAAATATTTTAGAAAATTTTATGTTATAAGGAGATTTTATATTAAAATCTACGCTTATTTGTAGTCAAGCGAAGAATTACAATGCATTATCTTTCTTGTAAGTCTTTTTAATTAGCTTTGACTAATTGCGTTTACAAAAAAAAATAAGAGATTATTTTTTTCCTAATAAGAAAAGTTAGGGAAAAGTTCCAAAACTAAGGTTTTTGATTTGTATGCCTACTATTTCATGATAAGAGAAGTAAATTCGAACAAATTTATAGTACAAGAAAATGCAAAGAGAAAACATTTCTATAGATTGTTAGAAGATTGCTTATAGCTTGGCCCACAGGAGTCTAAGCCAGAGTTCTTTCGACTATGATCTTTCTTGCTTCTAGTTACCGGTGAGGAGGAGTGTTCCTTTTTAAGCGCCAGAGTTCTTTCGACTATGATCTTTCTTGCTTCTAGTTACCGGTGAGGAGGAGTGTTCCTTTTTAAGCATATTTGAATAGAGAGGAGAAGAGGAGGACATCCTCTCAACCACCTTACTAGCTTCTTCATCTTTTAATACAAGAGAGACCTTTTTAGAAAGCTTTCACATTTCCATATTTTTAACTAGAGGGTCCTTATTTGATTCTTCTTCGTCAGTTGAATCAACAGGGGCCTTTGGAACTGGTTTATTAGGTTGATGCACTTGGGCCTCAAGATTATCACCTTCATACTATGAATTTTCTCCTTCTAACTCAAGCAAATTCAGAACTTCAATGTTACTTTTAGAAGGGGGTTGTTGCTGAGATTCAATCTTATATAGTTGTCACTTCTTGTTTCCATGGTTCTTGTGCTTTCTTTTCACTGGAGTGAATCCTATCCTTGCCTCTTTTTTGAAGGTGATGGGTTAGAGGAGCTTCATGAAAATCAAGCTTTTGGAAAACATTTTGCAAAGTGTCCATACTCATGACACAAATTATATTTAAAAAGAATTTGTTCTTATTCTAAATTCTAGAGATGAGACCATCCATCCAGATTTACTTGAATCTCCTTACGAGTCCTTTTGAGAAATCCATTTCCACACAAAATATGGCACACAAAAAATTGTTCCCATGTTTCATATCACTAGAAATAAATTTGTTTAGATTATCTCTTATATCCATAAAAATGACTTTACCCAAGCAAAGAAGAGGGATGAATGGAAATATGATCCACACAGGTGTAGATGAAATTCCATCATGGGATTAAATTCTAGACACCAATGAGTAAGAAATAGACCTCTGGTTCCCATGAAATAAGGACTCAATTTATAGATCTAGTCTTTATTGTAATACACCTTGGTAAACATGTAATGTTTGAAGTACTTATTGAGTTACTTGCCAGACTATGGACCAAGTTAAAAGGTCTAATGTGAATAAGTTATGAACATAAATTTTCATTTTCTTTTGTTTGAAGTTCAGCATCATATTACTTCGAAAAGGGAGTAAAACAAGCATTTCTTTGTGATCAGTGTTTCCCTATTGGGAAACGAGCCCACAACCACAAATTTAGAGTCTTTAAATTACATATACTACACTTGATCAGAGTATCTTTTAGGACCAAAGACGGGACTGAACATAATTTACGAAAAATTACAAAATGGCCATAGCATTGGATTTCAAACACAGAACTAGCATAGACTTAGAATAACATATCAGAATAAGTTGACAGAGAGATGTTTAAGAAAACCAATGAGCATGTCAGAGGATGGAAGACCTTCCATTGTCCCTAGGTAATGACCAATGTAGTGAGGGTGGTCTACCAATAGAGGGTCATTGATACCAACTCAGCCAAGGCCCCATGACATGGTCACGAGATATTCTTTGACTCTAGTTTACACCCAAGCTATGCTACTAATGATTGTTTTGCTACAGCCACGAACCCTACTATGAGAACCAATCACGAGCCATGTTATGAACCTGAGATATAAGTCCTGAGACACGTTGAAAGTTGCAACCATGAACTGCTTCCATAGGCTGCACACACCTTGTATACAACTACTATATCCATCGAACATCTTCAGACTGCGGTGAGCCTTCCAATTTTGGTTAATTCACAGCCACTTGACATGGTAGTTATGAGAATTCACCCCGGGATAACATACATTGCAAAGCAAGTGGTTAAGCAAAAGAGGTCGATGCCATGTTTCGAGAATTGAAAGCAAGCCTACGTCATCACCAAAGACACACAACTTTCTTACATAACTAAATTTAATGAGCACGGAATGCCAAAGAGAAAATATTGTGCCTAACTTGAGTGCCAAGATGATGACTAGGGAGTGGTCCCTCAAACTCACTGAATGTTCCCAATCGTAAGGATGCCCACCATCGACTATGGACTCCCAATATGAAAGTAAAATCTTAGTGCAGAGTTTGTCTCCCATGGAGACCAAAGGAAGTAACCAGACTTAGAGTACCCCATGACCATTGGATAGTGAATCCAATCCTCCACATAGGAGACAAAAATAATAATCTAAACATTGGCATTGAGGTTGCTTGCTCGAGGACGACAACTATTACTGGCATGGTTGTAGATACCCACCATTCCCTTAACAAATTGAAACCCTTTGTTAATATTCATGTGTATGACACCTTGCAAATCCCTCCAACTCGTGCCAACATTAATTGACCATGAAGTAATCAAAGTCAGGCTTATTGAATAACAATAGAAACCCATGATGAACGAGATATTAGTGTGCTCTTCGACAAGAGTGAAGGGAGCTTGAAGCATGAGTGCATTTTTTATATTCTACACTAGGGTTGGGGATGACGCATGTCGATTCAGTTTGAGCCTACTACCACTTGAAGTGGTATTTTCATTGAGACTTCCCAGCATTTGCACCCGTGGTGGGGGTAACATAAGTGTTCATTTTTATTAATAAAAATAGTTTAAATAGTCAGCCATAAATTATGGGGAAAATAATGCTATAGTGAATTTCATATTCTAGAACAATTGAAGACAGTTACGGGCAGAGGCAGTTTCCTTCCCAAACTTTTCTCTCTAGAGATAAACATCTGAGATGGGAAAAGGAATTCAAGAGGGGTAAGGAAGGAAACCACCTAAGAAAACCTTGAGGAGAAGAGACTATAAGATTAAACCATCTCGCATGACGCTACAAAGGGAGGTAGGTTGTTGCTAAGACATAGAGCTCTTAAGTTGGTTGGCTACTAGAACTCTAATTGAAGCCTAAGTGCTCAGACTAAAGGCCTTAGACTGTAGCTAGCTAGGACCAAGTGGTCTTAGGTGAAACTATGAAGGCTCTTGATATGAAATTGTTTTAGATATGAAGTTGGCTTGGGGCAGTGTCACTAGAGGTATTAATTCTCACAGGTTAGGAGCATTCTATGCCCTATGGTTTTTTGGATGGCTAGAGAAAGAAATAGATAAGTATTAATTAAAGCTAATTTTTGTTATTTATTGTTGTTCCATAAATGGAAGTTATTACTTTAGCCTTTCGAGGACTGAAATATGTTTATATTGTTCAAAAATTAGAATTGTGACTATATTGTTATGAATGAAGTCAAGCTCACACTCTAAATCATGCTTGAACTATTGTGTCTACATTATAAAGTATAGGATTTTGGATTGAAACAGTAAAGTACGCCGCAAAAGGTCAAAAATAATAATAGAAAGAGGTTAAACATGAAAAAAACTAGGACATCATCCTCTAGGGAATTTTGAGTTAGCTCTTATGCCAAGCCAAGGTTATGAGTAGCCTAAGAAAATTCCTTAATTCCCAATTATAACTTTTAAAAACTGAGAATAGACTAAAATTATTCCTTATATAATGAAGCTATCTGATAACAACTAATAATTTTCCATGTCGAACAACCATCATTCTCCAAATAAGAAAAAAAATTCATTCTATGGAACCCTTGTAAGATCTTTGAACTAAAATTACCGGTTATAAAACCATACAAGAACAAAAATACTCTGAGTGTCTACCACAATACATATATGATACAATTTGAAACCCTATATTAAAATTTTATAGAATAGATCAACCATTTTCCATCAATTTCCAATGGTAAATCATATAGAGTTACAAACAAAATCCCCAAGCTAATCACCTCAAAAAGAAAAAATTTATGAACTCGTCATCGAAGTTGAAGGAAAACAATAATAATCATTCCATTAAGAAGGGATTTAGACCATAGTATATTGTTGTGAAGGTAAATCCCCTCTACGGACAAATGTGATCCCTCTAGCCCAATGAGTGGGTCTAGCAACAAACTAAACAAACTAACATACACTTTCCTAGCTTATGTTTAACAAATGTAGAGAGAAGGAGAAACCTGCCTTGCTCTGATTCTAATCACTCAATCCTTTGGAGATGACTTTGAATCTTTCACTCTAGGCCTCACTCCTTACTTTTTCTACACGTCGGCGTACCTACAAGGAAGATCAAAGAGCTATGCAAGATACAAGAGCATATATGGCATACATAAAACATACACTACTTAATAGATCAAGGAATATTAAGCTAAAAGCATAAATATTTACGCAATTATGGAAAGTGAACATCAGATGTATATATTAATGAGCTAAAAAGAGAAGCATATAACCTATCCCTTGATGTTGGAGATCACCTTTTGGAGGATTTCCAAGTCCAAGCAAAGACTCTTCAAGCACTCCTTCTCCAAGCTAGAATGGGTAGCATGTAAGCATAATCTCAACATAGTGATGTAGTAACCAATGACCAACCATTTTGGGGATCGAAGGGAGTTGATTTATAGGAAGGGAGAAGGAGTTAGGGATCCACAAAATAGGGAGGAAGGTCCACATCTCAAGGGAGAAACCCATAATGATAATATCAAGAGGTTCAAATGGGAGAGCTCAGCCATATCAACAATAACCAATACCCATCTCAATGTTCTCGAAGTTTCTAGTGTACGAAGCTTCTCCTCTAATTTGGGAAAATTGCCATAAGAGGTTCAACGCAGGCTTTCATATCAAAAGCTGCACTGGTAGTGTTAGGGTAAAATAGATCAACCTATTATCAACATGGGTAGGCAGTGGATAAAAATACGTTGGCCCTAAAAATTAGGTTTTTAGTTAACCTTCTTCAGAATTGACTTAGGGAAATTTTCCTTTGATTCTTCAAGGAAGTTTTTGTCTATGTCTCATGATGGATATGTTGCACAATTCTCAATGTTTTGGTACCATTAGGGGAATTTTGAGGTATAAAATGGGCCTCCTAAGAAAATTTACATCCAACATAAACTTGATAAGAACTTATAGGATTCAAGATGATGATGTCAACCATGGGGTATGATTCACCATTTTTGAAGTAAAAAAGTAAAAAGATTAAAAAATAATAAAATAATAAAACTACTTTTTCAACTCACATTTTAAACTTATATCCCTAAGGTTTTACTCAAATTTCAAGTGGGAGTACTTGATGGATGCAAAATTTAATTCCTCATCCAAGGAGTACCCATGTTGCATAATTTCGATGGATCTTGCTACATGAAAAATGAAATACATGAAAAGACGTAATTGTAATCACGTTTTTCATGTATTTCCCAATTTCGTATAGAAGGGTCCATCAAAAATATGCAACATGGGTCCTCCTTGGATGAGGAATAAAATTATGCATCCAACAAGTGTTTAAACTCTAAATTTGAGTAAATTCATAGGGAGATAAGTTGGAAATACGAGTTGGAAAAATAGTTTTTATTTTTTCCCTCTAAAATCTGATGATGTAATCAAATCTTATTTTATTATTTCCACTATTATTTTATTACTTCCACTATTATTTTATAATTTCTTTTGGAGGCCCATTTAAGACTTCAATACTCCCCTAATGTTCGGGATATGGAACAAGAAGTGAACAAAAGGTGCGACAAAATATTGTGTAACAAATTCCCTCTAAAGCATGAAGGTAGAACAGGAAGTGATGGCTGAGATGCTTTACAAGTCAATGTAAAGATCAGAACAGGACTGTCAGGAGACTTGCAAATCAAGCTTATACATATGTGACATCTCTAATAAACATTCCTATCGATACATTAATAGGGATCTAACAATACATGAATCCATGGCATGGGCACAACCATCTGACTAGAAAGGATCATATGTATGGATCCACGGCATGGATGCAACCATCTATATGAAAGGATCATATGATGGATCCATTGCATGGACATAACCATCCATATGAAAAGGATCATGTATACAATTATGAATACTCAATAACTCCTCACAACCTATATTTTATCAGACAAAATTCAGGGTCTTGCACTCTGTCTCGGCTCGATCAATGTACAAATTATAACATTTGAATAGATGTATCAAAGTCTAACATGGTAGAAAACCACTTTATTACCATTCAATGATGTAAATTGTTAATAGGTACAAGAGAAACCACCACTAATGACAATGGATTTCAAAGGTACAATCAGCACAATCCACGAATGTGAATAATGAATTTGAAGTCGAACACCCTTGGAATCATTTGATCTAAGGTCAATGATGTAAACATCTCGTCGAATGCAAATAAATTTCCATTTAGGCATGCAAGCTCTAAGGTACTATAAGGGAGTTTCTAAATCATGTTTTTGGATAATAAGCTGAAGTCAATAGGAAGCAATACGTCAAAGGAGGGTCATAATGAATCCCACATCAATGACATGAAACAAAGGATGTAGTAGAGTAGATAAGTGTGATCCAGGATTGTGGCAGAAATTCAAATAATGTATAAGTGGTAAAGAACTGCAGATAGGATTTCTCTTGAACATATCAGTGACACGACTCCGAAGTTTGGTAGCATTTGACTCAACATAGGATCAGAGGTCATGATGACAAAATAGTATAATCAAACGAGAGGCAAAATGGATTTCCCAAACCTAAGAAGGCAAGTGACTAAGTAAGGTTGTCCCAAACCCGACACAAGTAATAGATGAGTTTCATGTTCAAAAGCAACATGCTACCTTTACAAATACAAAAGATGTCCGCTTTCATTCCCCCCCACCATTTCTTTATTTTACATAAGCTTGAAGAGGATACCATATTCTTGTTGTATAAGTTCATCCTTCAGATGAACCCATTCTAGTAAGTTTAACAAGCCTTAGGAAGGAGTAGCTCATTCTCATCATGGTGACAATTCCTATGCCTTTTAATTTTTATGAGTCCGGTAGAGGGGAAACTCAGCATGTTTTTCATGTTTAGAGAGTTTGAAAAAGAAGAAGAAAAGAAAACTCCAAAGGTCCCTTTTCGTAAATCATCTCTTGAACCCAGAAAGGTAGAAAACAATATCTAAGAGAACCTCTTAGCCATGTTCAAATAAGGTATTCCTTTTTCATACAATAGTCTACCTCAGTCCACAGAAGGGTTAAATTATACTGAGTAGACATTATTTAATTTACTTTAACGATTTCAAAATGGTAAGTACTTGGAAATCTTTTCATTTTTCAAGAGTTAGAAAAGATTTGAAATATGACTCCACCTAGAGGAACGAGTGGTATAAAAGGATAGCAACTGGTTCTGGTCATGATGGAATTGTTCAAAACATGTAAAGGTCAAGAGGCTAGCTAATAAGACCACTCATTGTAGATGTTCCCCATTCAAGGGAAAAACAACCAAGTGAAATCGTATGATCGGCCAAAGAGATGGTGATCATTGAATGAAAAAATCAAGGCTTATCTGACAAAAATAGGCTGATAAAATGAAAATCACGAGAGGTAAGAATGGAAATGACTTCATTTTTACACAATCTTGAAACATGGGAAACTATGCTTTAGTTTACTATAATATGGTTTCATTTTTTCACAAGCTTGAAACGTGAGGAAAAACCATGCTTGGATTTGGTTTCATTTTTACACAAGCTTGAAACAAAAATAAATAAAAAAAACTATGCCTCGATTTGGTTTCAGTTTTAAACAAGCTTGAAATGGAAACAAACTATGCTTGGCTTTCATTTCATTTTTACCCAAGCTTGAAACAAATATAAACTATTCTTGAGATGAGTTTGCATGCCCCCATCATAATGACTCAATCCAAGTTACATGCCCCCCAAGCTTCATTTCATTCACCTAAGTATATTATTGGTTACTAACAAGTGGATGGAATGAAGGTTCACTTACGAGATCAAGTGAAAGACTCGACTGGGATTTTACAAGATCTAATCAAAAACTCAAATTGGAAGGGGTTTTGTTTCATTTTTTAACAAGCTTGACACAAGTAAAGGAACTCTGCTCCAACAACTTGGTTCATTTTTTAATGAGCTTGACACAAGTAAAAGAACTCTGCTCATGGGGACCTATTTCATTTTTTAACGAGGTTGACATAGTAAAAGACTTATCCTCACAGAGATCTATTGATCATGGACTATAAGAGACCATGGCTTCCAAGAGGTTCACATTGGATGGGAGAAAAACGCTCTAGAAGGGATACATTTGCATTGATCCACATGAAAAATCAAGCTCTAATGCCCCCAGTAAATGATGTACTAGATCATTAGTAGATGTGGGCATGGAAAAAGTGGCCACATAGTTAACCTGTGGTGGGGGTGATACCGCTTGCATATAAGAACCATTTAGGGATGATGGTTGATTGGGATTTGATTCAGGACCAATGAATGTAAGTTGATCAATGATCACAATTCTTCCTTCATGTGGAAACACATCACACAAAAGAGAGAAGAGATAAGATCTCCCTTGACATAAACATAGTCACGACCAAGGAGTAGATTAAAATCTAAAGGCCTTGGACAACCATCAGATCAAGATGGATGCTTTTTCCTCCCAAAGTAAATAGAAACTTAGGAAGGATCCCTAATAGTTGATTGGTTCCTATGTTAAAAGCTACCAGATTCTAGGTGACAAGGACAAGCTGAGGAGAACCTAAATCTTGCCAAGAAGTTGAGGACAAAATGCTAATAGATGCAACCTCATCTATGATTATTCTAGGTACAGCCATATTGTAATATGGAAAGGCACATAAGATGGAAGATGATATTCTGTTAGTCGACTCCAATTAAAAGAAGTGACTAAACTACTTGGAGGGGTTGTTATAGGAACATGAGAGTTTCCCTATTGTGTTATGGGAACAAGAGAAATGCTCTCACGCACCTTGGGAATAGGAGGATTTCCATCCAGTTCATTTAAAACTGAAGAAACTAGAATAACCTAAGAAGTATGAGGTTCATTCTCTACCGGACATGTACGGTTAACTAAAGGTAGAGCCAAGTCTATCGTTTTCTCAACCAATGGTTGGTCGAGAATGGACTCACAAGACTCACTTTCAGAGAGAGCGGGGTTGACCAAAGATGAATTTTGATCAATCACTTTATCAACTAGCAAAGGATGAGGGGAAAGCTTCTGATAACCAACCAAAAGACAAGGCCGGGAAGTTGTAAGGTTTTACAACTCTTTGGAAGCTTCATCCAGAAGAGGACAAAAGTGAGTGGGATGATTACCTTCACACAACTTACAGGGAAATTTTACTTTTCCCTTTTTCCCATGGATCTTATTATTACTAGTTGAAGGTTTATTACCAACATGATCTCCAGAGGCTGATGAGAAAGGTTGATGTGAACCTTTGGACCACACTTCTAAGACTTTGGGAATACTAGGACATTTCTAAGAAGGTGGTCACCCTTACATAACAGGCAAGGGAATTTTACTTTCTGCGGCTGGTTGGAAGATTTTTCTACATCCGTTGCATCCATAGAAATGGTTTCTTAGTTTCCCCCTTGCTTATTTTGCTTCTTCTTCTTCGCCCTCTTCTTCTTCTTCTTAGCTTCATCATTACTAGAATCCAGACTTTCACGAGGCGAAGAGGAAAAATGAGGTGAAGAAATAGGAAAACAAGGAAAGGGGTCAACTTTAGGATCAACATGAGGTTGATGTTGTTCAAGTGGAGGAGAACTCGGTTGAAAAGCAGTTTGGACACTCGAAATCACCAAGGTCGAAAATAACCAAACTGGTAGACCAATGGTCAATTGAGGAAGGGACAATGTTGCCATATAGGGAGCACCAATATTTCCAAAATAAGGAAAAGGACCAGCATTCCTGTCAGAGGGCTTTCCTTGACTAGTAAACTAAGGAAATGTTGCCATCAATATCAACCTAAGATATACTAAGGAGTATTTCCACAGGAATAATGTTGTTTTGTGGTCAATTAGTTTATTTTGGAAATTAACCAAACGAAATAAAAGAGGGGTAAGCTAGGCAAGAGGGTTTAGCAAGTATTTGTGAACTGCAATATACACCTTCTCGAAAATCAAGGACTTAATGTACAGTGGTGGATCTCCCAGAATGTTGTGTTTGGTGTATCACATCTACAAGGTGGATAACTCATTTACCTGTGGCTAAAGGATAGAAATGTAGTGGGGTATCCCAATATATATGTAATGGTACAGGGAGTACAAGTTTGTGTTAACATTGTTTAATGCATAACCGTTTGGTGAGAGTGTTCCCATATACTTGCCATACTGGATTGCCTCTGATATACCCGAGATTATTAGAGAACCTTCTATATACTTCTATATTGGAACAGGATTTCACCCCCGGTATAAAATGCAGGTAGTTAATGAAAACTGCTAGTTTTATAGATGTTAGAACATGTTGGAAATGCTCCTTAGATTAGTTGAGTAAATTTAATGTTTTTCTTGAATTATGTTTCAAGTTGACTCAAAACAACATCACGTGAATTCCTAAGATGCAACAATATGAGAAAAGTAAAACTTTTCATTTAAATGAAAGCTAGACTAATCAAGGGAAGAAATTTCAATCAATAATGCATCAAACAAAATGCATCAAAAATATTTTTCTTTACTAAGATGCACTTATATGAATTATTATTTTCTTTTCATTTTGAATGATTTGATGCACCTAATACATTATTTAGTTATCAATCACTAAAAAATGTGATCTATTTTCAATGATGAATCTCAAAAAATAACTTTTCAATGAAACTAATCTAATGCATTTTCATGAAAAGTAAATTTTGAAAGAGAAGCTAAAACAAATACAAAATGATGTTTTCAATGGTTTCCATAGAAAACAACACTCAATCAATCAACAAAACCAACATCTCAATGACACCAACAAGCAGGAAGCAATGACCAATTGACTAGAAACCCTATAACTCAGTTAGATTTCACTTCAAATCCAATGAGACAAATTTTGCAAATTAATCAAGACAATTAATCAAAAACACTGACAAGTCCAAGCATATAGGATGGGAAAAGACCTCATGGACCAATACACACTAGATTTTGAAAGAGAAACCATAAAAATTCTCACATTCAAGGATCAGCGCTACTTTATATAGCAAACCCATGCTTAAAGGGTCATCAACGCTACTTTCCATAGCAAAACTCATGTTGTCAGTGCTACTTTTAATAGCAAAACCCGTGATAGTCTTCAGCATGGGTAAATAGTGGAAGACGGGGTTTTCAGCACGATTGTATATGTAAAAATAATCACTGCTAACACGACTGTCACTAATAAAACTC